>OMKK01090018.1:0-13191 GCA_900302305.1 Polymixia japonica
TCCTGATGGTATACCTAAACCTACAAAAGCAATTAACATTGCCATTTAAAACCTGTAAGAGAAATTTCAAAGTGTGTTAAAATAATGTATTTATGTTAGTTGGTCAAAATAAAATGCAGATGGCATTTGTTTTTGTGCAAAATAAATAATTGCATTAAGATCTAAAGTTGTATGTGGGTAGGATGTGTTGGTTCGATCTGTCAACTGGGTTTTGATGAACAAAATCCTGTTTTGTCATATCCAAGTTTCATCATAATCACAGCAAGGAAAGCTTCATTTAATCATTTATCATTTATTTCTGTACAAAAGTCTTCAGAGATTTAAATTCATGGGATTTAATCACTTTACAAGCCCAGGTCACATATACAATACATCCATTTGGTGTATGGTTAAAACATCTCATGAACTATACCAAGGATCATATGCTTGTATGCAGTGAGTGTCCGGTATAATTATTTTGAAATTAAGCTATATGATTTGTTACAAGTATAGGACAGTAATACATTACAACTCAAAAGATGTCCCTTCTATATTTTGATCAATTGTGTCTGTACAATAAATAAGTATAAAATATATCTCTGTTATCAATCTGTGGAATCTTAAAAACACATTAGACATACAAAACACTAACTGCTACAACCTCCGAAAAAAGACCAGCTATTTCGGCAAAGGGAAAGCATCCTTGTTTTGCCAGATTTGAATGACTATTCCTTCTTTCTTTTGAAATAGGGTAAATTGCACATTCAAAAATTGCCTGATTTTGTCTTTTTTTTTTTTTTTTACATTCCGAGGATAGTTTTCATTTGCCAGTCATCTTTTGATTTTATCACGGGTTTCTTGCTGGTACACTCCAAATACAGACAGATGGACCACAAACATTGATATGAAACGAATATGAGAGGACACATCACAATATCAAGTCAGCTAGTGCTCAGAGCGCTGGGACAGCTCCACCGGGACGAAACAGAGCAGGTTAACAACTCGGGGCAGGGTGCAAAAAACAAGGAATGTTGCATTGGTTTTTTTTTTGTTTTGTTTTGTTTTGTTTTTCTCACTTTAAATGTCAAATTTAGTCAAGCAGTACAGCTGAAACCACTCGAAGTCCACGTTTGTCACATAAACACACAGAAACCTGCATGGGAAGGGTGCTTGGTGGCAGATATGCATGCGTTTGATCGGCTGGCCCGGACGACGTAGGCTTTCCTCCCGCTGTGACTGTAGATGGGTGGGCCTCACACAGACACAGCTAATGTTAGGCAGTGCTGGCCTTGGGTATAGTGCCTCTCCCCAAACAGCCCACTGGATCACATCAAGCTCACCGCCAATCCTAAAAACCTTTTGATCCTGGACCAATGGCTTGGAGCAACTGACTCCGCAGTGCTGGCAGTATATATGTGGGTGTGTGTGTGGGTGTGTGTGTGTATGTGTTGTTGTGCGGGTGTGTCAGGATTATGGGGGCTATAGTCTCTCAGCTGTCCTCCCCCACTCTGCCTGGCCCTCATAGCTTCATCTTCTGGACCACAGGGATGGGGAGGACCTGATGGATCTTTGCTCTCTCATCGTCCACCTCCAGACGCACCCAGTCGGGATGGAATGAGCCCTTGAAGCCCACAAACGCCAGCTTATCTGCAGGGGGGGGGAAAGAGACATAGGCTCTCAATGATCCTCCAGAGAGAGACAGAGAGAGAGCGATAGACAGAGAGATATGAAGAATCATAACAGCAGAATGAAAGCAGGTTGCAGAGAGAGCTATATGCTGTCCGCCATTTCTCCTCCTCCTCCTGGAGTAAATACCATTGAGTTTCTCAACCCGCCCAGAAATACCATTTACACAAATAGACCATACATTTGTTTGTCTGGTCACGCCCCACAGTCAGAAACATGCCCCTGTCTTCTGACTGGGTCTGGGATGTATGTGAGGAATGTTGGTTCCTCATTTGAAATGCTGCAGTTTTAGAAGGAGTGGATCTCAGGGCAGTGCCATATTAGATGACATAGTGCTGTTGAAAAACACAAGGAGATAGAGCAGGGCTTGAGGAAGAACCCTGCTGCTAAGGCATGTACCCAGCTGACCCTCTACACACACACACACACACACACACACACTCTCTCTCTCTCTCTCTTATTTTATGTTCCTTGGGCAGGGGCCTCGGTGGAATGTTTTACCATTCTTTTAAAAGTGCTGAGTCACTACAGCCCTTATGAATCAGTTTTGACATCATCAGCGTGAATGAGCATTATCTGACACTGAGATAACTCCGGTCACCTGGCCAAATGTCTCGAGATTCCCACTAGCTACGTCATCCCTCGTAGCAGCAAGATGTCGAGTACGTTGAGTAAACAGATTCATTCACTGAATGTGCTTTGGACATTCTTCATGCTTTTGGAGTAGCTATATCGCCATCTGCTGCATTTCTGTTGAAAATGCTGGCTAATGTGTTTCACATTATGTTCATGATGAATGTGCCGTTCTGAACACATGTACAATACTGAAGCAAGGCATGGGTTTGATTACCTTTCAATTTGACGATTTTGCCTGCTCCAAGTGTCTCTAAGACTTTAGTCCAGGGTCCTCTTGTCACCAGACGTCCCTTAGATGTCATGAAAACTATGGAACTAGAGAAAGAGAGCGAGGAGGGAAATAATATTAAAAATGATTTAGAAAGCTCTCCTTGTTCTGACATTTCACATGAAGTAGACAGACAGACAGACAGCTGGAACTGCTTGGCAGACAGCAACAAAAAGGACAAAGAGAGTTACATCATAATTAGTGTATTAGTAATATAATTTTTTTTGAGTGATCATTGTTATTACTAAAAAAACAAGGTAGAAGTAAAAAAAAAGCTTTTTGAAAGGTTTTTAAAACCCACAACTGTCTCTGTGTTTTTAATGTTTAAGGAGAGACAGTTCCAGAGAATGGGGGCGATGACTGCAAAGGCGCGGTCTCCCTTCGTTTTCACGGCTCTGGTGATAGAGCCAATCATTAGGGCATAAAGGTGGGGCTAAGGTGGGGCTAAGGGCAAGGAAAGGCCGCAGGTTGGCCCCAACAGGCATTGACAGTGTATGTGATCCCAATAAAAAAAGTAGAAAACCTAGAGAGAATGACTAGCTCTGATGTTAGGAAATGACCACAATGTCTTAGCAATGTATGGGATGGGAACAGAGTTCATTGAGTTACTTATATTTTACCTAATAGAAACTGAAATGCACAAAAGTGGGACTGTATTTGATGGTGATCAGAGTCTAAAGCTGCTCAGTAAGCACAATCCCAACTTAGACAATGGATATATTTTTAGGGTGAGTGCATCAAGGTTATGGATGCTTCTGGACATAAGCAAAACTGCCTGGAACACCTCAAGACTCCTAGAAAACATAAAATTGGTATCGGAGCAAATACGTTGTAGGGAATAATTTCTAAAGTTAAGGAAGGACAATTGATGAACTTGGAACCTGTGGAGAGGAGGGAACCTAGTTGGAGCAAACATTGGAATATGGAGACAGCTAAGATTTGATTCTGGCTGAAGTAAAAGGACATCAGTTGGGGCCCAAATCATGGAAACCATCTCCTGACAATGAGATACTGTATAAAACAAGACGGTATAGCTATGGTGGCGGAAATAGGTAGCCACACATTGTCAGCTCCTGGAATATTTGCTTTACATAGTCTAGTCTAGTAGTAGTTGAGCAGAAGGGCTAGCAGTCACTTTAGGCTATGATAGTCTGAACTGCTTAGCAGGCTGTTTAAGCATGGAGCGTCACATGCCTTTTTACCTATGATTGCTGATACAATTCAGTTTCTGAACTGCTTGGCAGACAGCAACAAAAAGCACAAAGAGAGTTACATCACAATTAGTGTATTAGTAATATATATATATATACTGTATAAATATATTTTGAGTGATAACTGATTGTTATTACTAAAAAACAAGGTAGAAGTGAAAAAAGTTCTCCAGGATTGGGAGTACATCTGAAACTCAAGGCTGTCTCTTAATGATTTAATAGTGTGGGAAACCAGCTGCTCGCTGCTTATGCGTGTCCGTCCCTCCTTACCCCTCTCTCAGTCCACTGATGTAGCTCTCTATCTGTGCAGGGATACCCTGTAGTATAGAGTTCCTGAAGCCTTTGCTCTCCACCACCTTCCCATCATGACCGTCGATGACCGTCAGCTGCACCCCGTCTTCTGGTTGGTACAACTTCCTGCCATTCACCTGTCACAACAAAGAGTCAGCCAATTAGATCACAGTTGCTGCTTATGGAAGTTAGGCAACGCTAAAATCCAATACTAGGTTGCTAGGTTACGTGCAACATGTCAAAAGTCAAATTAAAGTGACTTCATTTTATAAACTGTATATACTAGGGCTGAACGATTAATCGATTTCAAATTGAAATTACGATTTAGGGTATACGTTACACAGCACGTCTGACCCAGGGTTTGAACTGTCTTGTCAATGGTTTTACGGAATTTCGAGTTTGAGACGACAGATGTGTAGCAATGGCGAAACGAGGCTTTCCGAAGCCTTGAAGGTTTGCGGCCAATTGAAAATGAGTTCACTACTGGACGCTACATTGAACACAGTGCACTCGAGTGCCATCTGCTGGTGAAATAAATGTCATGCAGTCAAATGAGGCAGACGCTCCGTTGCATTTGGGATTCTTTTGGATGCGATGCGCCATGCATATCTATTAGTTTGGCTTTCTGTTTGACTAATGTTGAAGATGATATGTTAGTTGGCATGTCTGCTTCTATAGGCCATGTTTCTATTTTTTGTCTATGAAATGTGCTCTACAAATAAAGATTGCTTGCTTGACTGACTGACTGATGAATTGATTGATGCAGTTTGAAATGGTTCTATTACAAATGGAGAAGGGATTATGATTTAAATACTCAATCCTGCGAAATGTTCAAAAGCTCCATCTGTCAAAACCAAAACAGTAAATGTGAATCATTGAGGACTGAAGCAGTGGGTGCTTCAAACATCATAATTCACAGGCAGGCAGCTATATGATGAGTGTATGTGGTAATGCTCCATCACATGTTTTAAATCTATTACACAGTGAATATTGAACTGAAGCTTGACTTTAAAAAATGATATCGCAAATCAAATCGCAATATCTGTCATAACAATCGCAATTAGATATTTTCCCCAAAGCGTTCAGCCCTAGTGTATTACTGTATAATGTTCAGCAAAAGTAATGGATTGGATCAATAGTTGGTATAAACAGATAACAATGTTTTCCATAAATAGCGAAAAAGTGATAGTGGTGTATCCTTAAAAGTCACCTCAGTATAGGCAAAGTCCTCCTTGATGTGAAAGAAGCGAGTGTTGTAAGACTCCAGTTTGACTTCCAGGAAGTGTTCTGGCGTGTGCTGAGAGGATCAAGTGAAGAACAGAGCTTGGTTACATACAGTGCGTTTGGCGTTTGATAGAAAACATCACATGTTTAAAAATAATCTCTAAGCGTGTTGCACTGTTGATTCATTACGTGTGTTTGAGAGGAATGATAATAACACTAATGTGATACTTAATGAATCCCTGTAGGGAAATTCTCTTCTTGATTGCTTCCCTCCACAGGGACGTCGCAGCAGAGGTCAGCTATAGAATAATGCAACTGAAGCTAGTAGGTCCTCCAGTTGGAGAACAGTATTCCTTCCCAATGCACCACCCTGCTGCCCCCCATTAAAATCATTTATTGCAAACGCAAGCCCCCCCTCCTCTCACCAGTCTGGCATTAGGCAGCTTCCTGGGCATGGGGACATCCACAATGGGCATCTCGGAGTGCTTGGGATAGGCCTGTGCCATGCAGTCACTGGGGGGACTGCCTTTAGGGATGACTGCTGTGATCTTCACCCTCTCGCAACCCTTCGTGGAGCAGAAGGCGAACTCCTCCCTGTCGTTGTGGGCTTTCACCTTCAGGAACAACAGGCTGCCAACGCAAAGACAGCACTGATTTAGACGTCATACACACAATCTGATCTCTGTTATTTCTTCTCCACCAGAATGCTTTTATTTCCACCGTTTATCCATTTATTTCCGCCATGAAAGAAAAAGGTGTTTGACTTTGTGAAACGTGTAGACAATACTGACATAGTTACAGATAACTAACACATACGGTACAATGACATACAGGACCTCATTCTGCATGTTCCATTCTCTAGCCCATATGCTAAAACTTCTCATCCATCCATCCATCCATCCATCCATCCATCCATCCATCCATCCATCCATCCATCCATCCATCCATTCATCTTCTTTTGGCCCAGTGTCTGTGGTTGATCTGCCTTCTTCCTTTCCTGCCATCTGCTCTCCCTCTGCCTTTCCATATCTATTTATTTACAATATCTATGGAATATATGCCAATACGATACCACGATCTGTGAAAGGCCAGTTATGTCCAGTGCATTAATATATGATACTTCTTACCCAGTATCCTCTTCCCAGTAGTAGTAGCCCCTGGACAGGTGAGAGTGGTTGATCTTCTCCCTCTGCGTGGTCCTCATAAACACACCGGTTTTGCGGGTCTGTTTGGTCAGACGATTGTGGATGTCGGAGATGACTGTGAAGGTGGTGCCTTGTGGGTAGCAAAGGCCCACGTTGATCCAGTCATTTCTGGAGCACAAAGAAATTGACCATTGTTTATTTTATGGTTCATCTAATGAGCAAACCTCTTTTCAAATCGATAAAACAGAGTCACAAAGCACAGCAGGGCAACTGTAATAATGTTAAAATAGTACGTAATGGTGTCCCTATAGAAAATCATATGACGCTGTTCTACAGCTTGATGTGCTATATAGCTCCCAAAACCATAGATGGCGCCATAGGTGTATGTACCATCTATAGGCACACCAGGCTGCTGTTGAGGGCTTGCCTTGTCCTCGCAGTGCTGGCTCAGGCCATAGGGAATAGCTAACATGCTTGAAATGACAACTATGCCTATGCTAATTAAATGGCTGACAGCTACACTATTAACTGCGTTTGAAGGGAGGGGTTGGCCAAGAGTAATGACAAACAGCCACAAAGTATGGCTCTCTTCATTTCTGTGGTACATCATTTGTAAACAGTTAGCAGGATTTAGCAGGATGGATGCCTTCGTGGGCCAGCACCTAGGGGTGGGTTCCTTCAGCATGACTACTTAGTGATCCATGATGCAAGTGACCTCAATAGCTATTTGTTTGCCATTTACAGAAAGAATGCAATGACCCACTTAACAGCAGATGTATTGAGAGGGTGGTAAAACATGAGACCGAAATAAGTCAATTTGTCGGTGCCAACATTCTTGAGTGTGTAATGTGCACATGCGCTGCTTGTGTGTCCGCTTACTTGTTGAAGTTGATGAGCCAGACAGTGACCTCAGCCGGAGCCGCCTGGTCCCAGTGGATGGTGTAGCCCTTGGCCAGGGTGATCACCGGCTGGAACTGCTGGTAGTGTTTCCTCTTCCCAAGGGCTCCCTCTAGTTCCAGGGGCCGGTCGGGGTACTCGTCCTTCACCATAAGCATGTTCAGACTGGCCGGGTTACGTGTCTGGATGTAGATCTGGAGAAGAAACGCACACATGTACTCGTAACCCGCTTGTTCCCAATCTTAATGGCAGGGGACCCCCCCCCATATGAACAAAGTGTAATGAAGGAAATTACAGGGACTGCCACATTTAGGGTGGAACAGGGCAAATTGGCTGCCAGGGACAGGGCACACTGTGCCCACTTTACTCCCACAGGGGGAGATTTCTCTCTTGAAACTTAACAAAGTGGAGCATTAGAACATGGGGTTATTAGTTGAAGCAATATATTCTCTGAAAAATAAAGTATGCCAAACTAGCAGCACAAGTACACATTTATCTGTCACACTAAAAGACAAGAGAGACAATAAGAATTCCCTGAAAGAGGACGATCATTGATTTACATCTGTATGCTGTCAATTTAAAAAAAAAAAGGTAAATCTGAAGGATTAGGGTGTAATACAGTGCATTTGATAGTTGATGGCAACGTTTGAAATAATACTTTTTCACAACAATCTCAACCAAGTTTGTCAACATTAGAAAAATAACATCTTAAATCCCTGAGGAGCTGCATTAGCATTAGTGACTGTTGCTCCCTCAAACAATGTATAACGAAGATGCCCACCAGAGGGGATGTAGAAGTGGGTATACGTCGTATACCTGCATATACCCTGTTACATCACTGCTTAGATGACAAGCTAAACGTTACATAAAGCTAGATAGCCATATCCTAAGATTACCATAGATTACGTTACATCTTGAATCTTGAAACACCACCGCACAAAGTAACCTAAATCTATAGCTAATGTACAGCTACATGTTGCAAAATGAATTTATTTCTGTACCATGAAAGATCCATCACTTGACGTCTCACTCCACTCGACTATGAAAGTATGAACTGGCAACCATTTGAGGGGTCATGTGTTTTGAGCAACAGCGGTGTTGTGGGTGGGGGAGTGCGACATCTAGTGGCTGAATGTTGTCAATATCACTTTTAACCGTTACTGTTCATTAAACAGTCAAACTGATTTGAGTTCGTTGTCATTCTTTCGTCAACCTAGCTGTACGTTATATTTGCGATTGTAACAGACTGTTATTGTAACGTGACCGGTAAGTTTCAAATTTGTCCGGTAAAATGAATTATTTCCGGACCGGCAAGAAAACATCCTAGCGGAAACCCTGATTCAGGTAAGGGCTGTCAATCAAGTCATCTTGGGGAAAATGGATACCTAAATCCTGTGCTGGTAAACTAGAGATTCCATTCCAATTCAGTTCATAGATTATATATGTATATACTGTATACTTTACATATACTTTGACCATGCAGGACCAAAACAAGAGGTCTAAAAAATACTGAAATATTTGCCAAGATCCTGTTCAGCCTCTTTAAGCATCACACAAGTTAAAGGTCAAGTGTAGTGGTGCAGAAAAAATGTTCCCAATTTTACAATAAAGTCACATTATAGCTCAAATGAAGCATAAATTACGTGTGTCAGAAGTAGTAGAGAAATAGCAATTAGCAAAGAAACTCAATAACACCAGTACTTTCCTTTAAGAAGGCTAAAGCAGAATTGAATTATTCATTAAATTAATTAATTGAATAATTATTTTGAGACAGTACATTCATTACACCTCTCTTCATCTCGCCCACCTCAGTGTGTGAAATTAGGTTCTCTTTAGTCGAGGGTGTTTGTTGAAAAAGATTCTAGAGGTTCCTTGTACAGCAAATAAATTCGTTTTGTCAAATGCTGAATGAGCTATCTGTAATCCACCTTTAAACAAAAAGGCCCTAAGAAAAACCTAAAGACCAATGTGAATACAATTAATATACACCGATATCAAAGTTATAGTATTTTTTACGATGCTCAATTATTCCATTCCTAAAATGGCTGCAGTAAACATCATCTCAAATTAAAATAACACAGATTATCTCATAAACCAGTTATAAGAATTCCAAATAAGATGGCTCAGGAATGCCATTTGTGCTATGTGCTCTTTGTCACAGGGTACGTCCACAGTGTATGTCTGAGTTTGTGTCTATTTGTGTTTGTGTCTATTTGTGTGTGTGTGTATGTCCTGTTTGGAAGGTGAACCTTTGTAAAATAATAATAAGTAGTAAACCTAACCCTTTAAGTGTCAGAGATAGTTGGTTTGTAATAACACAGAGAATGAGTTAATTTGCGAGCACAGAGCGAGTGTGTGTCCATGTCCGTGTGCGTGTGACTGTGTGACGCCTGCTTGCCCACCTGTGCGTAGTGCCCGCTGCAGATGGCAGCCCTCCAGTCGGGCACGTCGATGCAGTCGGGGTGACGTAGCAGCCAGTTGTCCTCTTTGACAAGGAAGGCTCCGGGATACTCACTGACCGAGCCGTCTATGTCATGGAAGATGGTGGTCTTGTCCCCGTCCATTTGCATCTTATTGAACCAGGGACCCGGCTCCCCAAAGAACACCCTAGATGTGATCTATGGGAGGGGAGGGGGGGAGTACACAGTGGCAGAGAAGCCATCAAGAAGTTTGTTTACCGATGTTACTGTGCTGTTGTTATTGTGGTTACTTTCTTTTCTTTCTTTCTTTCTTTTCGTGTTTTGCTTTCTCTTTTTTGCACACAAGCGCGCTCACCGGCACGTTGTCGAACGTAATGTCCGTGACGTTATTGTTGGGGCAGCTCTGCCAGGAGTTGTTGAGCCTGAAGCCAAAGGCGCTGGTGTGCCGTCCGTCCAGGGCCACGTATTTACGGAATGTACAGTTCTGCACGTTGATGGGCCCATCGTAGATCTGCATGCCTCTGATAGGGAAGTCGCTGCAGGGCCACAAATAAACACACACACACGCAAATTGAGAAACAAACAGACACGGAATAATGTCGAGACACCCACAGACAGACATACACACACAAACACAGTCAGTTAGTTACAGCACAATAGAAAAAAACAAAACACTGTTCACAGCCAAAACCTCCCTTGGGTGTTCATAAAAATCTTTTTCATCCAATACCTTCGCCAGCTGTCCGCCGGATTTCAACAGCATGTGAACAGTTTTAAGTTCGAGTTCATCACGTCAGATCGAAGAATGTCGGGGCGAAAACGAAGCACTGAGACAGCCGTGGTTTATGATGTCTTTTTCGCTTTTCCCAGACAATAAAGGAATGCTTAATATGCAGTTGAGACATTTCTACAGCATTTCTGGCTTTTGCCAAGTGGGCCAGGGAACGTAGCCTCTCTGCCAGCATACAAAGCTGTACCCTGGCTTTCACACATACCAGCCCCAATAAGTGATGCAATCCCAGCTTCTAACACGTCTCAAGTGTAAGTCTGTGTGTGTGTGTGTGTGTGTGTGTGTGTGTGTGTGCGCGCGTTTTCACACTTACATGCCACGGGGCAGGGTCCTTCCGCTGAGGTCGGCGCCGCCGGTCCCCCAGATGCGGTTGTCGGGGACAGGCATCCCTCGATTGTCGCTCTCGCCCACAAACACAGAATTCTTCACTTCCTGACGAGATCCATCGTCATCCGGGAACGTCCCCCCACTGCAGACACACAGACAAATAGTGAGAGAATAGTCATAGTAGTAGTAGTAGTAGCAATAGTAGTAGTAATAGTAGTTGTAGTAGTAGTAGAAGTAGTAGCAGTAGTAGTAGTAGTAGCAGTAGTAATAGTAGTGGTAGTGGTTCCTTTATCATAGAAACACCACAAGTAAAGGCAATACACAGACCCAACTATCTCAAGTAGACTGCTCACAGAGAAATACAGTTCATATGGGGGACAATATGTCAAACACAACATGTGAAAGTACTATAAATTAAACTGTGTAAGGTGAGTGATTACATACCAGCTTTTATTATACACCTGTTTTTTTTGTTTTGTGTATTTCAGTACACAATTCATGAGTATTCAGTAGAGCTGTGAGCCTATGGGCCCTATTTTCCGGATGGCGCAAGTCTGGCACAGTTACCTCGCTCTGGCAAAGTGGCAGTTTCATTGGGCGGCGCAATGAAATTAAACGATTTATGCCCTCCAACCTCAATGCACCAATGAATTTTCGAGTAAAGGCTGTCAATCAAGTCAGCTCGGGGAAAACAGCGCCTAAATATTGATCTAGTAAACCAGAGATTCTAGAGATGACATCACTTGCGCTGAAATGGGCGTGGGGGTGCAGTAGAGGGTGTGGCAATAAAAATCAGTTGGTGCGGAGCCATTTTGGGGTCAATACAAAAGCTTGCGCCTCCGCCTACTTCAGACCACATGTTAGTGCAAGCGCTGATGTTCTGCGCTATTTTCGTGGATTTAGTAGGACGATGACGACAGACAAAATCACACAAGCCCCTTTTGTGTATATTATGTTGGCCTATTTCACTTTGATGTGAATCATTTAAGCAATGACTACTGAGAAAGATGCTTGTGAGAAGGAAGATACGTAAAAAGGCAGCCTGTCAAATAATGATATTTACGTATTGTCTCATATCACATTGGAATTAGTCTTTCATTTTTTGTGTTTCACAATCTTTATAGGGCCTATGGAATGCATAACATCAGAATACATGACATCTGTTTCCTCCTGGGAGCTTTTTTGACACAGACAGCCTTCCCCATCCATTACGAAATTGTCAGTTTGCCATGGTGGAGAGTGTGCTGCTTTTAACAGGAATGAGAGGAGCTGATCTTATTGGCTATAATTGAAGACAGCCCCACCATGCCTACTTATAATTTATTCCTCCTAATCCAACCCCTTTTACAGCTGCGCCGCAGGTGTGCGTCCGTCCGTTGCGCTAGCCCGTCATGCCCCAAAATGACCAAATAAGTGTTGGCCATGCCTAAACATGCTAGCGCCCTGAAGCAGCGCTTCTGCCCTTGCGCCTTGATTCCAGAAAATAGGGCCCTTTGATGTTGTGTCCTTTTGATAAGATATTGTATTATAAGTACGATACACTGTGTACACTCAGTTATCTCAAGGGTTAAAATTAAATTTTGTAACTTGCCTCCTCCAATAAAACAAAATCTCAGCCTCATTATTGAAGTGGTTTGGATGAGTCAAACCACTAAGCGGGTTGAAGCTTTCCACTAAATTCATGCCCTCAGTCTATTTGAAGAAAAAAAACAGGTGGTCCTAATATACTACCTATATAATTAATTTATACTCATCAGGTGTGCTGTACATGTGAGCATGGCAGGCAGTAGTCTCGGAGAGTGTCCTGCTTTTTAAAGGCAGTCGAAAATTTCCCACCAATTCCCATCTCTATGACCATCATCCCCCTAAATTACCTTTCACACTCCTTCAAAGCACTCTATCCCCAGTGCATTCTAAACACACTCCTTATAAGGCATTTTCCAATTACTCAGGCAGAGCAAGGGTCCTCCGTTGCCACCCATAAATACAAACAGCATCTTTTTTTTCCCCTATCCATAGAAATATTAACAGTGATTAATAGGGGGGTCTTACCTCGCCAGAGTGAGGCCAATGCCATTATCAGCAAATCTAAACAAAAGAGAGAGAGAGAGAGAGAGAGAGAGAGATGGTAAGAGAGAGAGACACAAAGGGGGAGAAAGAAAGAGAAATTGCTATCGCTTTTTGGCATCTCGAAAGTCTGGGGCCCCCCTAAGAACACACGTGCGCGCGCACACACACACACACACACACACACACACACATATGATCCGCTGTCTAAAGGAGATAAAAAAAGTTATTATAACTGCAAGTTTGTAGT
>OMKK01090024.1:0-10548 GCA_900302305.1 Polymixia japonica
GTGAGAACATGCAAACTCCACACAGACAGGCCCCGGTCGGGGTTTGAACCCAAAACCTTCTGACTCTGAGGCATCAGTGCTACCCATCAAGCCATGTAGCCACCTGTGATATTGTAGTACTTAGTACTCTACACATGTGTTTGTATCGTGTCCTGGCCACAAAACTAAGACAGGGGCAGTGAGCACATGCAAGCTCTACATAGAAGGACCTGAGTCAGGGTTTGAACCCTGTACCTTCGTACTGTGAGGCAACAGTGCTAATCACTGAGCCACAGACCTTCCTGTATCATTGCAGTACTTAGTACTCTACACATTTGTTTGTATCGTGTCCTGGCCACAAAATACCACAATTAACCAATTCTAACACAGTGAGAACATGCAAACTTTACACAGACAGACCCCACTGGGGACTTGAACCCACAACCTTGTTACTGCGAGGCACCAGCACTAACCACTGAGCCATGCACCTACCAATGGTAGTTTTGTACTTAGTACTCTACATGTTTGTTTGTATAGTGTCCTGGCCACAAAATACCACAATTAACCAATTCTAACACAGTGAGAACATGCTAACTTTACACAGACAGACCCCACTGGGGATATTCACCTCTCCTCCTAGACTCACGGAATGGTTGCATTGAGTCAAAAGACATTTCAAAATATATCAGATTTGTAGTGTTTTAACAATAGTCTGTAAAAAATGTCCCCCCCCCCCGCAAATAGGGGACCCCCAATAACTGGTCGCTCAATTTGAGTACCGTTCTGAATGGTCCATCCACATTATTTGCCTTCTAAGAGGAAGTCTTGACCAGTGTGAAGACACAGCTTAAACTCACAGGTCGACTTACAGGGAAAAAAGCCACGAAATTGTTAAAGTGCTGAATGTATGAATGAATGAGTACTGAGTACTATAACATCATAGGTGGCTGCATGGCTCAGTGGTTAGTGCTGGTGCCTCATGGTAAGAAGGTTCTGGGTTCAAATCAGGACTGGGGTCTGTCTGTGTAAAGTTGCCATGTTCTCTCTGCAAATGTGTGAGAATTGATTAAGTGTTTAGTTGTGCTGTTTTGTGGCCAGGACGCTATACAAACAAATGTGTGGAGTACTAAGTACTGCAATGTTACAGGAAGGTCTGTGGCTCAGTGATTAGAGTTTGCATGTTCTCACTGCCCCTGTGTTAAGTTTAGATTTGAAGATGTATAGAAACTGCCTCCCTGATAGCAGCAGGCAGACCGTTCCAGAGAAAAGGAGCGTGGTATGAAAAAGCCCCTGCTGATTTCTCTCTCTGAACTCTGGGAACAGATAAAAGCTCAGCGTCTATGTGATCGAAGGCCACGAGGCGGGATATATGGAGTTACTACGTCTGATAAGTAACAACCAAGCCTGTGTAGAATTTTATACGTTAGTGACAGAACCTTAAAGTCACATCTAACATGAATTGGGAGCCTGTAGAGATCTCAAAATGGAGGTTATGGTCAAATGTTCTAGTTTTAGTCAAGATTCTTGGAGCGGAATTCTGAACAAGCTGAAGTTTGTTTATACTAGTAATGGGAAAACCAGAAAATAGAACATTACAATAATCAAGTCAAGATTGTCTGTTTGTATTTTGGTACTAATTTTATTCGGTAGTGCATTCTCTTATTGGTACCTGGTACTGTTTTTGTTTACAGTTTGGTACTGATTTTATTTGTTTCTGTTTATATTCTGGAACTGATTTTATTTATATATGCTACTGATTTTATTTATTGGTACTAGGTACTGTTTTATATATATATTGGAACTGATTCCATGTATGGTACTACTTTCTTTATTGGTACTAGATACTGTTTTGTTGATAGTTTGGTTCTGCATTATTTATTTGTTATCTGGTTTAGTTTATAATTGTCAGAGAAGCCACGTAAAATGTCATTGTATGTGATTATAATGACAATAAAGATCATTCTGATTCTGGTTCTGATGACATGAATGTGTGGACTAGGGTCTCTATCTGTCATAGATAAGATGGCTCTAATTTTAGCAATATTACAAAGATGAAAAAAATGCAGTTTTAGTAATGTTTTTAATGTGCAGATCAAATGAGAGAATAGGATTGAATACAACTCCGGGATTTTTAACTAAGGGACTCTGAGAAATTATGCTATTATCAAAATTTAAAGTGACATCTTTAAACAGATGCCTTTCACTAGCTGGTCAAATAACCAACATCTCTATCTGAACCTTTATCTATCTTTATCTGAATTTAAATGTGTGATAGATTGATATTATTAGGAAGCTGATCATTATAAGTTAAATAGGTGATAAAAACAGTCATAGGGACATAAAAATGGAATTAATTTATGAATAGGTCATAACTATAAATGTAAAAAGCCATATAATAAAAGAGTCCTGTGAAAGAGGTTAAAACGTTTAAAAAAAAAGTTAACAGGGTTAAAAACTTAAAAAAAATAAAAAAAATAAAAAAAATATAAGGATACCTGCCTGCCAGAGGACTTCATCTATGATCTACTTGTTGAGCCTTTTTGAGAGATGCTGCTTGTGATTGATTAGTCATGCCTGCAGAGGCCGGAAGGGGGAGCTCTCGGCCACGACGCCCCGCCCATTCTCACTGAAGCCCCGCCCACTATCAATGAAGCCGCAGAGAGGAAGCGTCGCGTCCGAACATCTTGACTGATATCTCCCCTTTTAAGGTACGAAATTAATATTTAGTAGTGATGAGACGCTTGACACCGAGTTGTGTCAGAGTCACATTATTGTTTTGTTAACGTGCTGACTGAATATTGAGTGTTTTGGAAGCATTATTTTGATCTTTAGATTGTTAATTAGCATACTGTTAAGCAGCTAGCTAAACTCACGGAGCGGCACGAGGCAGCAGAGGTGCAACACGTTGCAGTTTGATTGTGTTTATCTCAGTGAGACACACACACACTAGCAACCTCATCCTCTGTGTGTGTGTGTGTGTATGTGTATGTATGTGTGTGCTATGTTTACGTGCGTGATTAAGTATTAATGCGTTTGTTCATTTCTAAAATAACTATGATAAGTAGCAAGGAATAGAAAAGACAAATGGCTACTAACGTTTTATACCATAGTTTTGTTTATTTCCAATATATTTGAGTTTGATAACTCAAGTTTATGTTTATTGATTAATAGGCTATTTTCATAACTGTCACAGTTGATTTTACCTGTTTAAGAAAAAGCGAGAAATGACAATATACTTTCTGTTTACTTACCGGAAAGAATAAAAGTAGATTGGAAAGTTGACCTTGAAATGGAAAGGAAATCCATATCATTGTTGGAATAGTTTGTATTGAAAGAGCTTTTGTACGTATGTAAATACTTCTGAAAATAATATGATTGAATGAAGCTGCCAGAGAGGAAGCATGGTGTCTGAGCATCTTTATTGATATCTCCCCTTTTCAGGGCGTAACAAATGAAGACAATTTCACCTGAGCTCTTATGTCCTCACCACTTTTCAACACAGTCTAATCATAACCGTTAACATCCCTGCAGTAGATGAAGGGTGCTAATCAGATTTAAGTTTCTGGTCCCATCATGGAATGGGATTTCTCTTTTTTTAATGACGACCTGGGCGACGACACACTCCCTGCATGTGTGTGTCGTTGATATTAAAAGACTCATACATTGAGTCCAGTTTAATCTTAATCTTATATCATGAGACGTATCAACTGAGTATGTAAGTATCCGCTCGTCATGTGTCAGGCCATATAACAGCCAATTTTTTTTATCTTGCTTTCATTTCATCAGGTTTTCCGGAACCTGTGCCCGGATGCCAGCCCGATTCAAACAGCTGTTCCCCCGTTCTCTGCGTTAGTCCTATCTCAAACAAATCACCCACGTCCAATTTTCTAGAGTCAGCGAGGTTTTGCGGGGCGGCGCGGCTCAGGAGGTAGAGCGGGTCGTCTAGTGTTCGGAAGGTTCCCGGTTCGACCCCCGGCTCCTCCGGAGAGCGTGTCGAAGTGTCCTTGAGCAAGACACTGAACCCCTAACCGCTCCTGATGAGCAGGTCGGCACCTTGCAGGGCTCTGACTTCAGTGTGTGAATGTGTGGGTGAATGTGATGATGTGTATAATACATGACATTGTACAATACAATGTCATCTATTGTAAAGAGCTTTGAGTGGTCAGTCGACTAGAACATCTCTATAAAACTGCGGTCTATTTACATGAGAAAACGTTCAGCCTTCTCAACTCTTAATTATATGATTTCGCCTGGAAAACATTTTCCTCATTTTGCCTTTCGTTCTGCATGCCGATTCGACCCATGCTTATTCTGACCGTTTGTGCTTTCATTTGGTTTTGTAAGGATGTAAGACATTTAAAGCCTCCATATATTGAAAGTTTGGTTGCCGGGATTCAGTTTAATGCCTTTCAACTTGATCTCTCCTTACTGAAATTAAGCTTTTGTGAAAGTTCAATAAGGAAGATCCTTCCCTCATGTTCTCCAGAAATATGATCATGTCAGCTCAGTTTTATCCACTTTACACTGGAGAGACATTTTAGCAATTTATTTAACCATTACTTTAATGATTTTGCTCATTACTTTTAAGCACAAGTCTAACTTCTGGCTACATACTTGTTCCTTTAAGCCAAAATGTATATATCTATACTGAAGGTTATGATACAAGGGACATAATTGTGCTTTTGCTACTGTACAAGATCCCCTAGACCAGAGGTGGACAACCATGAGTCATGGAGGCCAAGAGGCTGCAGGTTTTCATTCCAACCAAACACTACAGCAGGTGTTTCACTGATTGGCTCACCTGTGACAAGAGAGGAGGGGCTAATCAGTGAAACACCTGCTGTAGTGTTTGGTTGGAATGAAAACCTGCAGCCTCTTGGCCTCCATGACTCATGGTTGGACACCTCTGGTCTAGACCTTGAAATGATTTGTTTTAAGAGACCAGTGAATATCTGAGGGTAAAAAGATAACCTGGACACTGTGGCTCTAGTTAACCTTTCATCACCACTGATGGTGCCTGCATATTAAAACCAAGGAAAACAGTTGAAATGCATATGAACAGTGTTTTAGCTCTTTGTAGACTTTCTTCTCTAAAGATTAGGGACAGTATTTTCTTTTTCATCTCTAGAGGAATTTTCATTATTTTCTCTCTCTTTCCCTCTCTCTCTCTCTCTCTTCTACCATTATGTTCACTCTTCTCTCTCCCTCACTGTGTCCCTTCCCAGTGTTTCTCTGTTTACTGTGGGAGGAACTCATTCATACAGCCTAGCTTTGTGTCTGCAGGCTACAGAAACATACAGTATTGAGTAAACACAATTACATGGCCCAACATTCTCTGTGGGAGGACTGCAGAAAGTGCTCCTGCAGAGAGAATCACTCTGATCCACAATGTATTACACTGTTTTTGGGAACGCATTCAGTTGTGGGTGAGTTGTGGGAGTTTTCAGTCGATGCTGTGGTATAGCAGTGTTTCCTCTGGATTCATTCAGTAACTGTGGGTCATCACAGCAGGAACACCCCTCCCCCCAGCTGCTATAGAAACTGACTTGAAAAAACATTACAATTACAAAGAATCCTTAATAAAAGAAATTACAAATATACAAAAGTATATAAATATACCTAAAAAACACTGCTTAAATACAAAACAAAAAACAAACAAAAAGGTCAAGTTTGACTAACTAAAATTAACTCAAATTCACAGACAGAGGAAATCACAAGTTGCATGTGCAGCCAAGGAACAGAAGAGTGATGCTGTTGGATGAAATACATGGAAAAAAGGACCCAGTTTATTCACTTTTCATGAATTTGTTTTTAAATGTGTTACGTTTTAGGAAAGGATTAATGTCTCATATCTGTTCCTCAAACTGATTGCACACAAACCCCTTGTGATTTCCTTTATTGAAAATAAATGTAGTTAAGTGAACATTTTGAAGATGGTAATAATTCATTCAAATATTTAATTAAAATGTGTCACCCATTTGTTCATACTGTTACTGACCAGCAGGTCGTCCTCCAGGGTGAGATGGAGGCTGTCATGAGAGCATCGATCTTATTAAGAATGTGAGAGTTATGAATCCATATATGAGGTGTGCACCAATAATTCTAACTTTAAATGAATTATAAAATGGACTGCATTTATATAGCGCTTTTCCAGTCTTACCGACCACTCAAAGCACTTTACAATACTTGCCTCACATTCATCCATTCACACACTGATGGCGGAGGCTGCCCTGCAAGGTGCCGACCTGCTCATCAGGAGCTGTTAGGGGTTCAGTGTCTTGCTCAAGCCGGGGATCGAACCAGCAACCTTCCGACTACTAGACGACCCGCTCTACCTCCTGAGCCACGCCGCCCCTTACAGTCCATCCACTTGATAGATTAGTTTTTATAATTAAGAATTATACTTTCAATTAAGAATTATACTTTCAATTAACAATTATCTTCAAAATATTGCTTACAGCCAATGATAAAAATCTTCAAACAGATATAAGACTCACCATGGATATGTGCTGCTTACATTCAAGTCACTTATCACATTAATCTCAACAAAAATCTGTCTTGAGTCTTTAAGAAGTAAAGAGAAACAGGCAGGAGCTGAAACAATTAACTTGAACCTAAACCATGTTGTCTGTCCACAACCTCAGGAAGAAGTATACTTTACCTACTTTACCAGGGTATATTTTATATTGAATTTATTGAATAAGTAATATCGGTTTTTTTAGCGTATAGTATATTGGGGATGTAATGATTTTACAAAAATGGTGAATTACTTCATATCCTTTTGATTTCATATCCATTGATTTATAGGTTTCTCTGAGGAGATAAAGTCCACGGTGACAACAGTGGTAAAGACAATCGAATAGAGGGAACACAATGTAAAATCAATCTAATCTAATCTTAATCTAATCTAATCTAATCTAATGTCCCCTCACCTACTCAATCTCTATGTTGTTGTCTGTGTTGTGAGGAATAGATTTCCATGTTGTTGTCGTGTCATCCAGAGGAGTCAGAGTGCTTTACCTCTGTAAAGGGGAGGCAGGTAGTTTACAACAGTACTTGGCCTCTTAAAATTGGGTAACAGCAGTCAGATAGATCTTCTCTAGTGTTGTTCTTCCTACTGTTTTGATGTCTTAGTTGTTTTTGCTCATCTCATATCCAAACAATAGATATGAGATGAAAGCAGAGTTATGAATATGATTTGATTCAGCATTCTGTTAGACACGATAAGAGTCCTCTGCAATCTACCACACACAAGATCAAGGAACATAACCAAACCTGAAGTACCCCTTGAAAAAGGATTTTACCTTGAAGTATTGGTACGAATTGTACTCTTATGCTTTGTTGTGGTTGAAATAAATCTATCTGCAGGCTTGTAGGAGGTTTGGCCCGGCTCCTGATGGCCTGCCTTCATGGACAGTAGTCTGGCCTTCAGCCACGGCCTGTGATCAGAATGAAACAAAACAATGGGTCGGCTGCATTAGGACTGAATAGAGAGACCAGATATTTGCCAGGAAATACAAACGGGGATATTCTGGGGGGTTAAGACCCCCTATTGGGTCGGCCCTTGCTTGTCATGAAATCATGAAATTAATGTTGAAGTCGTTGTTAATTAAGATGCTATTGGTTTGTTGTCGGGTTTATATTCAAAGTAGCGAACAAGAAAACAACAGTGAAAGTAAACGGTGATGTGGAGAGAGAGAAAGTAAAACAGGAAAGCCCTCAGAGATACTTCGAGCCGTCTAATTGTACAGGACACATGTAGCATAATGTAATAGTAATGTAATTAAAATCTCATAATGTAATAACTGCATCAAGTAATAAAATGCTGAATGCATGACATAATAACATTTTGCGCATAATGTAGTTACTTTAAGGGGGGTTTGTCTCATAAAGAAACCTCTCTGCTTGAATGAAGTCCTAATGGGAGACAGACCTTGGACATAAGAAACACCTTTTTATATTAATACTTGAATTAAATAATTTGGAGGAATGTATATTTCCAGAAGGGATAGACGGTCCCTAATCATTAGATCCATTCTGACCTAACAAGGAGGAATATTGTGTCCATACATTCACTTAGAAAATATGAACTGATCTGAAAATCTTTGTGTTTGGACTTGTTTGACGGCTAAAATTTATAATAAACTTATAATAAAAAATTATAAGACCAAATATGGGCAAAACTAATATGTGGAACCATCAGAGCTGCTAGCAACTGATCTGCCTGATCCACATATTCTCGTATTCTTTCACTGTTTGTAGTAGTCTCATGCCCTGCCCCCTCCTCCATGCCCCGCCCCCACCTCCATGCCCCGCCCCCACCTCCACGTCCCCAGTGTGTCATTCCTGCAGCCTACATGCTAGAAAACACCTGGGCTTTATCACATGGACCTAAAGCACAGATAGAAGTTACAACACAAAGGTTAGCATCAGAGTGTGAGGGTCCAGATTTGACCACATGGACATGATGTTTTTTTCTTTTGACTTCAAATATAAAATCTGGTCATAAAAGAAACTGATCTGCCTAATCCAATCTCAGTCTGTGCTGAAATTAATTCCCAGTTTCTCTTCTCTTGTCCCCAAAATAAGCTAATCAAATGTCTTAGGACAGGGCTTGATGGCCACTTTATTAGGTACACCTTGCGGCACCCAGTGTGGTCTTCTGCTGCTGTAGCCCATCTGCTTCAAGGTTCGACGTGTTGTGCGTTCAGAGATGGTATTCTGCATACCTTGGTTGTAACGAGTGGTTATTTGAGTTACTGTTGCTCTTCTATCATCTGGAACCAGTCTGCCCAGTCTGCCCATTCTCCTCTGACCTCTGACATCAACAAGGCATTTTCGTCTACACAACTGCCACTCACTGGATATTTTCTCTTTTTCGGACCATTCTCTGTAAATGGTTGTGTGTGAAAATCCCAGTAGATCAGCAGTTTCTGAAATACTCAGACCAGCCCGTCTGGCACCAACAACCATGAACCACGTTCAAAGTCACTTAAATCCCCTTTCTTCTCCATTCTGATGCTGGTTTGAACTTCAGCAAGTTGTCTTGACCACGTATACAAGCCTACATGCATGGAGTTGCTGCCAGGTGATTGGCTGATTAGCTATTTGTGTTAACAAGCAATCGAACAGGTGTAACTAATGAAGTGGCTGGTGAGTGTTTATATACAGTATATAAAAATAGATATTTCCAACCCTGTCTGTCACATTGACAGATTGGGAATTAGCTTCAGCGCAGGCTGAGAATAACAAGTAAATGAACGCACAAACTGAACGGGACGTCTCTGATAGATGGTTTATGATATTATGCAACCATGTAAAGATAGTAGAAGCACAGCTTTACAGAATTACTGTTGAATCACACCATGCATGAACACACACTGTTTTTACTTCAAGAATACCTTTACAACATCATCTAATGCTACAGAGAACAATAGGCTACAGAAATGCACAAGGTAGTGCAGGCCTTACCTCAACTACTCAGTAGTTTAAACATAAAGGAGCGCAACCTTAAGAACACCACAAACCCTTTTTCAGGCATGTTGTTTCCGTTATATTGTGCGGGATACTGAAATCAGAACTGTGATTTGATCACAAAGGTCACATTACACCGTCAAATGTGGACGCAACTTAAATCTGGCCTGATGTAATCGGATGTTAGAATTCCGATTGCACTAGTGTAGCCGTAACTGTAATGTTAGCACAGTGCATTTTGTTTGCCCATGCATAAGCACTTTGACTGTTCAGTTCCACATCTAGGCATTCTGGCCACTTTCTACCTTCTACTCTTTTTCACATGGCACTGTCTTTGCCTTTACTCTAAGTGTGTAGTGTTAAGAGAAAACATTTTTGCATGAGGAAGTGATGTTGTACTGGTAACTTACAACGGGTGTCACTAGAGATTTACACCTAGGGAGGGGTAAGCTACTATGGGGTTTTGGGGCCATGCTCCCCCAAGAAAAAAACAAAACAAAACAAAAAAAAACAGCCTAAAAATGGTTGTATTCTATGGACTTTGAGAGTGGATATAGGCAATATCAATACATATTTTGGTTGTGCTGAAGGGAGACATTACTTTTAATTGCTGTAGAGTTGGGTTTCAACTCTATTACTGTTTGGTTGTAATTACACATAACACCAATTTACTAGCATCTAGATAACTCTGTTTAGTTTCTTTATGTGTGGAGCAGAACTATCAATTATACAAAGGGACTAGTAAAGCACATTCCAGAAACAACAACATCACCCTGCACCTGATCACTGAGGACAGTTCAGAAACAACAGAACCACCCTACCCTGCACCTGATCACTGAGGACAGTTCAGAAACAACAGAACCACACTACCCTGCACCTGATCACTGAGGACAGTTCAGAAACAACAGAACCACACCATCCTGCACCTGATCACTGAGGACAGTTCAGAAACAACAGAACCACACTACCCTGCACCTGATCACTGAGGACAGTTCAGAAACAACAGAACCACACTACCCTGCACCTGATCACTGAGGAAAAATGAAAAAGAGAAAAGAGTGGTCCGTACCCTGCAGTAATTGGAAATTACAGCCC
>OMKK01090026.1:0-21614 GCA_900302305.1 Polymixia japonica
AGGCATTGTGTTGAGAGAGTGAGATATGCATCTTCAAAGTTTTCAACTTCAACTGCTCTCAGTCTCTCCGGACAAAACAAACAGGCTGCTCTGATCCATGCCTATTTAAAGTGTATGAGGCAGGAGGGCAGGAACCCTTCTTTAATATACATTTCATGATGTAGAGTAGTACCAAAACGGTCGACATTGGCCAACATTGGCCTTGCAAGGCTCAGGCTGATTTAAAACAGCAGATTTTCAACCCATGAAATGCCAATTTTTATAAATTTGGTGTCAATGTCAATATTGATTCATGTGTCATTGTGTCAATGTCAATGTCAGGATTCATGTGTTTTATCATAGTACAGCCATATAATTTAGTTTACAACTCAAAACACATGTTTAAGTGTACAGTACCTCTTTAAAGCCAAAAAGCTACTGAACTGTCCCAGAAGCCTGAACACGGGAGATAATATTCTCTTAAACAGTGTTGACATACAGCTCCTAATTGACTTCACAGTAGAAGACAAATGTTAATAAGATTGCTCAAATTTGATAAGGTTATAGCTTAATAAGAGGAGACACTCAGGTGTGTGTTTGAGTGTGTGTGTTAAACAACAGGAGCGAGACAGAAGAGTGAGTGTGAGAGAGTGACAGAGTGAGTGTGTATGTTCATCTATTAAGATAGTGATGCCATTCTCAGTTGAATAATACTGCTGTCATTAATCATAATGAACCTGTCTGCTTCTCTGTCTCAGGCTAGTAGCAATTATGTGTGTGTGTGTGTGTGTGTGTGTGTGTGCGTGTGCGTGTGCGTGTTTGTCAGCCTGCCTCGTCTCTTACCTCTCCAGGAAAGCCCTGACCGTTGAGGAGATGTTCAGATCCCTGGGCGTCTTCGCTCCCAAAGTGGAGCCGTACCTCCTCCAGCCGGTAGCTGTAGCCCAGGGGCCCCCCTGAGATGTTCACTAGGTGGGCCTTGTCTGGCCGCAGGGACACGTGCTTCCCTGTGTTGTACATGGTCCCGCCCATCTAGAACAGAGGAGAGAGAGAGGAGTTATATGAACCCGTGTGTTCACACTGCAAGTGACTTGAGACAAGTTTACTTTCTGCGACTGGAGAAACGGTGACCATGTTGGCAAAGAGGTGGTCGCAGCAGCTTAATTCCTTCCGGCAGTAAATCTGGTACTAACATTTGACTGGGGCTTCAGGACCCATTACAGTACTATTACAGTACATGACGGACTCCTTTGGAACAAGATGTTATTCCTGGCCAAGGAAGTTTCTTTATCTGTAAGAATAGCACATTGCATATGTTGGACTCTTTCATCTCAAGTGGCCCCGAGCAAATGAACCCTGTAACCCTGGCAGTGTTCTACACTACTTATAGATCAGAAGGGATCAGGCAACAGAAGTAGGATGTGCTGTGATGTGGGACGTACTGAGCTGCGCAATTCTGTTGCTTCAAGGGAACGTTAACTGAACAAAGCCGCTGAATCCTTCAGCCTAATTACTGCACAAGTTCTGCTTCAGTGTCTCATTCTAGGTGTTATGCTACTATATACCAATGATTCACCAACAGATACAGACAAGGTATGCTGCAGACAGGACACAGTGTAGCCTGTATATGTGGTTGGAGTACCAGAGTTGGTGAGGGCCACTAAATATTAAAAGTTGAATGTATGGATGGAAAGTGAGTCTATTTTCTATTGTATGTCTTGCATATCTATATAACAAAGTTGAAGTTGTCTGCGTGTCTGTCTTGCACGCCCACACCCCAGGTCAGATTGGGCTGGAAATTTGCATGTCGGTGTGTTATGATCTGGGGAAGGTCATGGGTAGGTCAAAACCCAGGCCACGCCCCCATAAAAGTACGATCTTTGCATGTTAAATATTACCGCCATTGTCACTTTTGTTTTCTTAAGGACACAAAAATGATCATCCATACAGGGTTGTCATCCTTTTACATTAACTCATTTTACATGTACACAAAAATATTGCTTTGTGCCTATTTAACCTGGGCAACGCCAGGTACATTGCTAGTAATATATATATGTAAAAATTCTCTAAAATTTCTGCACCAAAACAAATTCCTACATTTATTCTGCTTGACAAATAAAGTGATTCTTTTTTTTCTCATTTTCTCCCAAATGTCACATTTTGTAAGTTCATGGCAGTGCCCCTGACAACACATGAAACATTACTACTCTTTATCACAAGACAGATTCATCATAGATATTATATAACATCCATAGCGTTCATGTACTCATTACTAGTCTAATTGTGGTGTGCCACTACCAAGGGAATGTGAAAGTAATCTAACCTGGAATAAATTGACAGTATAATCCTTACAGATAAGTGCAAAATTATTTATCTTTCAATAAGATAAGGATTTAAAGGTATAATGAGTAGGATTTTCCTAAAAAACACTCATACAAAAATAATCCCTCTCAATCATCACTATGACCCACTAGAAGTATGTGGAGGTGTCTGTATCTAGACTCCACCCTCTGCCTGTATTTTATTATTTTGCTGTGTTCGGGACGTTTCTGGGCATCAACCTTTAGGCAGTGCACCCACGTGGGTGTGGAGCCCCCAGCCAATCACAGCGCGCAGGGTGTGAGAGCGGGACTCCTCTTGTCTCAACCAGCCCTCAGGCGTCAGGTTTCAGCCTTGAAGCCAATTTGACATGGTGGCCAACAGTGGTACTGCAGCCTAAAATTCACCTGCGGCCCAAAAAGCTTTTTTCCCATAGATGGCCATTGTAAAGGACAGTCCTCTAAAACTGCTCAGAATATACCTACAACACCACACAAGATCTTAAAACACTATTTGAAGTATGTATTTTTTAACCATGAAGGCCGACTTCTTAAAAAATCACTCAGAGCCGTATAAAGCCTTGTTTTTTGTGTGTGACGTCATCTCAGGGTACAAGCAAAGCTCTGAGCTCTGCATCGGGAGCGAGCGCCCTGCTTCCTCTGTTCCTATAGTCCGGCTTTGCTTTTATTAAGATATGAAGTATTTACATGAGTAGCCCACTGGTATTTAATATGTACAGATAAGAACTGATAACCGAAAATGGAGGTTTGGGATTAGGTGTGTTTTCTGTGCTTGTTCGTGACATGGATCTATATAGACAGCAAACTAACTATATTAGCCTTGTTTTTAGCCTACGTCACATGTATTCTACAGGTATATCTGTCGAACTAGGAAGACGTACAAACTCGCACAACTCAAAGAATTATAGAAAAATAGAAAAAAATCGGGTGCCAGGTTCAATAGTAAAAATTGGAATCAGAAGATACCAGCACTCACTTGTAGCTTTTCAGTCTTTTTATTCTTCTTAAGGGCAGTAAATGAACGTTTCGGCCATGGGCCTTCTTCAGCATGAGATCATGTCATGTCATGCTGAAGAAGGCCCATGGCCGAAACGTTCATCCCCTGTACGCTGTGTGTTCGACGCTCTGCGTAGCTCTTTTAGCGATAGGTTCTTGATGCCTTCGATGCTCTACTGAGCGACGATTGAGGTCCTTCGTTCCGGCTGCGGTACAATTCCTCAACGAACACCGTTAGCCCTGTCTGGAGGCTCTCTTCTCTCAATCTCCCTGTTTTCTGTCCTTCTATTGTATTGTGTAACTAGTATTGTTCATTGTTGTTTCTGTTGTGTATCTGTATTGTTGTTTCTGTTGTGTATCTGTATTCGCTCTGTGGCTAAACATGTTTCCCCTCGAGGATTAAATAAATAAACCATACCATACCATTAGTGAAAATGTAGTTAACTATTTACTACTGTATATAATAAGTTCAGTGGAGGCTGGTGACTTGGGATGGTGGGTACATAGTAGGTCTGTGCACCCTCCGTCCAAAGATGTGTTCAACTTGTTTGATAAAAGGATAAACAAATATACAATGCATTATTTTGTTTTTCGTATGGAAATCCATGTGCTTTTCCTGTTTTCATCTTCAAATCGGCAATTGGAATAGAAATTAAACCAAAACCAGAAAACAAAGTTTTTCGCTTTTATTGTTATATCTATATTATCTGCCCCTATTGACCGCTAGTCTAAGCGCCCGACTCAACTTACGTCTGATTGGCTGGCGGGGGCCGCTTGTCCCGCCTATCGTCACACCTGCATTCAAGGATACATCCGGTCATGGCTGCGCACAGATCCCGCTGTTGTAGGTGAGTCTCATCGGTTTTTCCCTCTAAATGCATATTTGGCAGAGGTGCTAACTCATGATGAAGACTCTGTGTTTATGTAAATATACATAGTGATGGTGAAATGAAGCTCAAGCATTGAGGGTTTCCTGCACACTGTGTTGGAAATTGGTTTATTACTCGGAGCTTCATATGACACAGTGCACTAACTAACTAACAAAAAAAACTAACTAACCTGATATGCACGTTCTACATTAATGTAACAAAGGGATTGGAGTAAATCGATAAGGTCTCTAGCCTGGTAAGGCAGTCCAGGTCGGGGCATAGGTGAACACGGTTCTGAGGTCCAGGCAGTGGTCCAAGGGTGTAGGCGAGCAGATAGTTGCGGGACAGGCGAAGGTCGAGAGGTAAGGCAGGCAGCGAAGTCATCGAGGCAGAACAAAGGTCGGGTAGCAGGCGATCAGACAGGTGGATGAGACGGGCAGGAGTCAGTACACTGGTAACTGATGAAGACAAGGAATCACAGATTACAACCGTAACAAGGCAGGTAATACTCTGAATAAAGAACAGAGTGGCCAAGAACGATACTACAGAGTAAGCAGAGAATACGATATGAGTTGATGAAGGTCCGTGATTGCACTTCTGCCTCACAGCAAGAAGGTCCTGGGTTCGATTTCCACCTGGGGCGCTGTTGGCACCGTGCTCCCTGCCTTTCTGTGTGGAGTTTGCATGTTCTCCCCGTGCTCACATGGGTCTCCTCCAATATGGACCCCAACTAAAAACATGCAGAACATTACCCTGTCTGGTCCCCAACCAAGACTCGGACAACAGTGGAACTGCTCCCCGGGCGTCGACAAACAAGGCTGCCCACTGCTCCTGGCTGCCCTCCGGAGGAAGGACAAGACAGGATGGGATAAATGCAGAGGACACATTTGTCGGCCACCTCCGTGTGTGTGTGTGCATGTCTGGCCGCTCCTGCATGCGTGGTGTGCTGTGACAAATAAAGACTCACTAGAGTGCTGTTTAAGGTCAGGTGTGTACTACACACTTCTCCCGCCACACATACACACAGACAAACCACACAAGAGAAACCCAACCCCTGCTCACACAAACAACACACCCTATCACTGCCTCTCAGTGGAAGTCGATGGCATAACAACGTTATAACATAATAATGTCGTAGTGACGTTACGTATGCAATGTTGTTAGCCTGCAGGTTTATTTGTTAGGACTAGAGACATTCGTTTGATAACGTCAAACCTTACCGTTACTTTTGTTTCAGACGTCAGACTTACCTGGGCTATTTCATTATCATATAACGTCGTATTCAAAGCTATTGGGGTACGGCTAACTGTTACACTGATCCGATGAAAACGGAGAGAAATGTCTGGATTTGGAACTTCTCAGAAGGATCTGTGACTGATATTGACAGAGCAATGTAATTTAGTCAGTGGTTCCTTCAGACAAGTTCCAAATTTAGACATTTCTCTCTGTTTTGATCAGATCAGTGTAACAGTTAGCCGTACCCCAATTAGCTTCTACTGTCATTGGACAACCCAGTTCACATTGTCCTGTCGTTCTAGCAATCTAGCTTCTGACAAGTTACATAACAGCCGATCCTACATCATTATGCTGAACAAAACGTCACTGATAGGTATGAGATAATGTTTGAGAAAGCAGGATTTTCATTTTCATTTACATTCAATGGAGCCCTTGATGTCAGAGGAATGACAGCGTATGAACCACATACAATAATTTCTAAATCTTTGTGGAAAAATAATTTATTTTTTGAAGGTGCATATGGAACAAACAGGATAATACTAAATAAACCCAATATAAAGAAAAGAAACAGACAAATTAAAAATATTTCTATAAGACCAAATAAATGGATATCAGCTGTATCTTAAAATAAACTATTTACATACTATTTACATAACTGTTTTCTCCAGGCGTTGCAGGTATTTGACGTACCGCAGTTTCACCAGTTGCATCTGGGGATATTTGGGACGGGGACATCAGAAAGTGGTCCCTTCATGCGTCACCCTCCGGATCCGTGATGTGTTCCCGGATGAAGAGGGTCGTTATGTAGGCTTCAAACCCTACATCCGTGACTGAACTTTGACACAACGCCTGCAACTGCGTCCTGGTCTGGCCTTTCAAAGCTGGCATTCGAGGGGGTGGGATGGGCAGCTCATGCAGCTTGGCTGTAAAACGTCCTGGGTCAGTCAGCACCTCTTCAAAGAGAACATCCGGGTTTTGGACATAATCTGTAAAATAAAATATTTTGTTTATTTACTTACATATTTATAGCGTGTTCCTTTTGGAAACATTTATATTTTGTTTATATTTATATTATTATTCTGGAGCACAGCATTTGTTTTACAGTTCTGTACAGTAAATAAATATTTGTAAAGACTTACTGAATGTTGGCTGCTTCTTTGCTGGTTGGAGAGTGTATTTCCCCTTCTTATACAGTATTTTGGGTACCGGATTCGGTAGATGGACGTATAGGATAGAATATAATGGAATGGAATAGAATAAAATATTGTTGTAGTATGTGTAGTAGAATAAGTACAAGCAAGATGATGCTGTTAGGTAGTTTTTTTCTTATTGATATAACTTTTGCAACATGCCACACGTCGTAGTAGTGTGTCACCTCTGGCTTCTCCTCTCTCAGGTATGTATTTATTTGTAGGTGTCTGTCAGTGATGAAGGTGTCAATCTTCACACTGAGCTCTCAATGTAGTAAAACATGGCCTCGATAGTAAGGCTCTTTTTACATTTATGCATGAAGCATTTTACATTTAACATAGCATATACAGTATTATGTTATCTTTTATCCAGACTGTATCCCCAACAAGGATTTAGTTGAACCCTACCAGTCATTTGTGTTTCTGTGTGTGTATCAAACCCAGCAAAAGTGTTACAACATATGCCATTTGGTGGAAACTTTTATCCAAAGCGTCTCATTGTACAACAAGTGCATCCATTCTATGGATGGTCCCAGTAGGCTCTCAGGATGGCCCTCTATGAAATGCTACACCAACGTCTACTAGCACAATTAATCTGAAAACATTGTGACAATCCTGCATCCAAGCCCTTGTCAATACATATATATACTCACCTACCTATATATATATATATATATATATATTGTACAACACCTGCTCTGTCTGGTAGCATTTTAACAAGGATCCCCTGGGGAATTAAATGGTGCTGGGGGTTTTCTGTTTTTCTTTAAGAATCTACTGTAGAGGACTGTTCATTTGAACCTCAGAACTGACCAGCAACACATGCAATGAGTGTTCTATGAAGGAAAAGGGAGTTCTAATTATTATGCACATTTGCTGGAAAATGTTTATGCAGTCTTGCAGATACACACACACTTGGCTTTGGTACAGTTGTTGCTCAATATGGATTCCACCCCGCAGCAATACAGATAACATCCTTGAGCCTGGGGAGTTTAAATTTCAAATGCACAGGACTGTAAACTATAGACTGTAAAAGGAATTTGGAAAAAACATTTGCATAACAAACTACATATAATTGTTTTCTTTCAAATGTGCTTTGGCACGGTATTTCAGTAATCCAAATATTTCATTAGCCCAAACAACCTACATTCCCCAGACATTAGGTTTAGCATGGCCTCTACTGTCACGCAATCCTCATTTGACCTGCGGTGACTCATTGCCATGACGATTAGTGACTGATACTCTTCTCTCGGGGAATGATATGGATTGTGCCCTCCTCAGCTTCTTAATCCTGAGCACAGTGAGCTCTTTGATCCATGGAGACCCACAGGGAATTAAAGGGATAGTACCCTCTGTGTTCCTGTGCAGCCTGACGGTGTGGTGTCACAAGTGATGAAAACGACAATGCTTGGATTCAGATGAGTATAGGTACAGAGTTATTGTGAACCATTACACTGGGTCTGATGTAACTATCCATGGTGCTGTACTAAAGTGAGTGCTTATGTGAAAACTAGGGTTGTCAAAGTTAACACATTAACGCATGTGATTAATGTGAAATGATTAACACGTTAAAAAAAAAAAAACAAGGATATCCATCACTCTCTATCCAACAAATCATGTGATTAATTAGTTAATTTTTTTAATCGTTTGACAGCAGTCAGTTATTTATTTAAGGGCATGCAGAGAAAGCAGAATTGCTTTGCAAGAGTGTTATTTCTGTGTTCACGATTGAAAAAATGCTATTAGACAATAGTATTTTATTTGATATACCTCTTTTGTGTGGATTCCTCATTCATTTGGTGGTAGTTTGGTTCCAAATTTAACGATCCTTGATTTTAAATGTGATTGAAAAGATTTGATTAAAATGTGATTAATTCATGCGATTAATTAGTTAATTTTTTTAAATTGTTCGACAGCCCTAGGACCTGTTTTCACCCCACCCTCCCGGAAGTGTAGGTGTGTCTACTGAGTTCCTCCCATGGCTGGATTAGGCCCAAAACAACTCCAGGATGTTCAACAGCACATTTTGGCATCCCAGAGATGCTCTACTCTCAACTATATTTAAGCCTTTCTAACCAAGTGTGCTGACAAAAGGCCTGTTTCACACTATTTTGCTTTTTTTTTTTAAACCTCTAACACATTCTTTTTTTCAGTGCTAATTGTGGAGCAGCCACAAGGTGGGCGGAAAGCAGCTGCACCAGACTTCTTTTCAAACAGTTCAGTTCAGTTGGAAAAGTTCTTTTTAGTGGAACACAAAACGTGGACCGCATTTTCTATAATGCAATGAAGACGTGTCTTTGTTGTCTTCGAGGTGGAACTTTGCGCTATCAGCTGACAGTTTGACTACAGACCCCTGTGAGAACCATTCCTGCTGGTGTATTAGACCGCACACCCTTTGTCTCTGAGTCCATTTGACCCTGAGAGCTTAATATAATTTCAAATATACCGCATCGGATGTAACTTTCCCTTGTGCCCTCAGCTAGGGTGAGCATTAAAACCATAAAGCTTGCTGAGATGTGGTTACATGCCATGGGATATGACACTGGGGTTATTTAGTGGTCACAACAATTATAGTTGATGAATAAGGCCCATAACCATCCTTTTCCCTACCTACTTCTGCTACAGATCCAAGACTCAGTATCATAACACAACAACAGCTTTATTACTAGTAGCAAAACTGATGGTTATGTGCACTTAAAGAATCAGTTTCAACTTTAAAGCAGTACAAATGTCTGTACAAACAAATGTAACCATAGTTTCCTACTCTGTCAATATCCATGCAATGCAGTAGTAGGGCTGCGTCTAGCAAAATATAGCCTGCCAGCATGTTGCTCACCTGTCTGGAAGCAGGGGAGTAGGCCTGCGCATCAATCCACGTTTCAGGGGTGTGGATGTTATTGTAGACGATTGGTCTTTCTCGTGACTGCAAAAAACACATAGCTCATTTAAAAAAACAAAACAGTGAGAGCGCATTATAATGGTAGTTGTATTATTGTAACCGAAAATGTTTTCCTTGAAATCATAACTGTGCTGGTGAGCTGTAGTTCGCCACCTATACACAGGATCATGTTAGCATCTCTTGTTAGCAGGCCCAACTCGGAGTTTAAAAGAATGATATACTAGCATGCAAAAGAGTACCATAGAAAACATCAGGCTGTACTGCCATAAATGTAGCTACAGGACCATAAGTCAGAATACAGCAAAATAACATAGTTAGTTACCTGTCCAGAAGAAGTACAGCAAGCGGGACCTCTGTCTGTCAAACAGTGTAAATCCCTCAGCTCTCTTCAACTGTGATAAGCCTCACCGATGTTGACTTTGACTTGGACGACTCCTTTTCTGTTTCTGTCTTTCTTTTTTGTTTGTTTTGCTGTATACAATGTTGTTGGCAACGGAGGAATCATTTGGACGCTGCAGGCTTTTCCTCCATTGTTTTGCTGTAGTCTAACTAGTGTAGCGAGATCCACTGCGAACACACATGTGAATGCACAAGGGCTGTTCATGAAGGACAGGCAGTAGTATGATTGACAGGCAGGGGCGCCTCCTTGCAGAGAGCTCCCCTGATTGGTTGAGGCCTACCGGGAGCGTTGACATTTTGGAAATCCTGATTACAGAGGCAGGGGAAAACAAAGAGATCCTGAGTTTCTCTCAGATTATTTGAATTACTGATAATTGAAAGGGTGTTATGACATTTTTGGCAAATAACACACAAAATAAGTTGCCTACCACAGCATTAACAGCCAAACCTAATATGGCCTAAAATAAATGACCACAATATGGAAAAAAAAGAGCAATTCAAATTGGCATTGAACCCTTAACCATGACAACGTAAACACAAAGATACTTTTTTTTGCTGGTGTAAAAAGGTAAAAACCTTGTAAAGTACAGATAGGGGTAACGTAGTATGACCCTTTCAAATGCCATAGCATATTGTCAAAAATGCACGGTAATAATTTTGAAACATGAAACCTGGTGGCAGTGTTATGTTGTATGAAGTTTTATAAAGACGGCGAGGGAGTAATCAACTGTTTTCAGACATGCGCAGTTATGAAACGTTGAGCCAACCCTTGAAACATCCTCTTTTGACCATTTCTTCAAGGACATTTTTTTTAAACATGAAGTAAAAGGAAGGTGCTGCTATGCTCCACTGTCCCATAATCCGCTTGTAATAAACACATGACGATGTTGTGAAGTATCATGTCATGTGGATTATACTCCGATGGAAGAATAATCAAAACTTGTAAACTGGTGATTTTAGTATGTTGTCAAGTTATTATTATTAGGAATAATAGATTTCAATGGCGATTGTAAATATATTTGTAAGGTGCTCTGGATAATAGGGCCAGTGAAATGCCTGACATATAAAATGTAGAGTAACAATAAATCTGTAGATAAGATATGCAAAGTATTCATTCACATACAAAAAATAAAGACAAACATTGTTCAAGGGAAGAGTCAAAATGGAGGACCTAGATGTCAAATGATGACATATTGTATTTTGTTTAAGCATAAACCTTTAAATAAGGCACTGATACACATACCACATACCATGAGAGATGGTACTAGAGAGACATTCAAGGGAACCAATAACATAGGATTTCTACTTGTGGTAGCTGACAAGTCAGCCAATCAGATGATTTAAGAATGTCAAACAAATTAAATACAAACATCTCTCTTATCAACCCCTTGCCATGTTCCTGTTTTTTATTCATTTACTACTGCGAAGAATCTTTTCCAATAATAGATATCTTATAGAGAGAATAGAGAATCATTGTATAAAAGCCATAATACCCTTTATATTTTGTTGATATAGGACATTCATATGTGTGACTGTGGGTACTCTGCTGTGCTTTGTACGTAGTTGCATTAATTGTCATGGTTTTGTCCTGCCTGACTTTTGGTTATTCTGTTTTGCCTTGTTTTGTTATAGTTCGTTCTGTTCTTTTCTTGGTTTTTGCCCTGCGTGGTTTTAAGTTCATTTAGTTTGTTGTCATCATATAGTTAGTCTTGGTTCTCCCCGTGTCTCTATATCTGCCCCTTGCCCTCTCGCTCTTTCTGTATCTCTTTGTTGGATCATTGTTTAGTGTTACATGTGTACTCTTTGTGTAAGAGTCTTAGTCCTTGTTTCTCTGTGTCTCCTGCAACTCACTTTATTAAACTTCCCGTCTGGGGTTTGATAATCATCTGCCTGCTGTCCTGCATTTGGGTCCTCACCTCACCATACCTCCACGTAACAATAATATCGTATCCATAATCAGAGCAAAGAATTCCCTCATGGGTATAATTGCCAAACTGAAATCCATTTCCAGACTGAAATCCAATTGCCCTTAATTTGCAGTTCACACAGAAAGACTTGTTTTTTCTAAAAAGTGCCTTAGTTTGGAATCTTTATGAGGTCTCTATGACCCAGACAAATCGACCTAGAAAATATCTAGATTTTAGCGTTTTTTCTTCACTGTGGGTCCCTAGTTTAATTAACTCGGAAGACTGTGAAAGTGGAGGACTGCTAAAAATATGTGTACGTAAAAGTGTAAATATAAATATGTCGCTGCCCTTACCCGGCGTCCTCCCGTGTTGAGCCTCAGAGGGGTCAGGTAGGGGTCAAAGATCAAGTGACTGGTTTCTATGTCGACGGGGGACTGCCTCTTCCCCATGGCACACAGGTTCCAGGCCGAGTTCACCAGACCCCAGAATGACGGCACTGAGGAGGGAGAGAGAAAGAAACAAAGAAGGAGGGAGGTGAAGAGAGAGGGCGAGAAAGAGAAACAGAGGGTAGAGAGAGAACGAAAGAGAGGGATAGGGTGGGGAGAGAGAGAGAAAGAGGGAGGTAGAGTGAGACGTTGACAAAGACAATAACAAGAAGTAGAGAGGTACAATTTCTCGAGAAATTATAAAGTGTGCTTTTTGCCTGTGCTAAAATAGGAAAAAAAACTTTTATTTTTAAAATATTTTTTCCGGGTTGTGAGTTTTATTTTGAAATGCACCTGCAGCTCCATTGTTGCATCGTAGTCTCTTTTTGTTTTACAAGCTGAGCTTTTCGTCCATGCTATCAGGCCATTATTGTCATTGTACAGAATACAACGAAATTCCGTTTGGCAGCATCTCTCATATATAGCAGCTACAAGTCACAAGAAAATATATTAAAAAGGTAGCAAATAGTAAAAACAGTAAAACCAGTAAAGTGCAGATAAAATGTTATGTATAAGTAGTCTGTATTAAAGTGCAGTTGAGTTTAGCACGGTAGCAGAACGTGTTTGCAGACGGTGTGTTCAGCATGACATAGGAAATCATTCGAAGGTGGAGAATTCCAAGAAGAATTGTCATCAGACAATGGCTCCCATTTTGTTAACAACACATGATAAAACACACACATCCAGATCAGCATTTGAGTATATTACGCACTTGGGATTTTTCCTCACTATATATGTCCCGAGGTTTTGCCCAGTGCACGTTATCGGTTAGTCATATGAGGTCTTTTACCTACTTCCGTCCAAATGTCAGGTGAGAGGTTTGGCCTCACGTCAATCATGTGTCCTCTATTATATTTAGTGTCGGTAATTCTTGTTGAATCCAGTTGGATTAAAATGATACAAAGGATAAACAGAACTTCCATCCCATGTGAGTAGTTAGTTTAAGTGCAGTGCAAGCATGTGTATCATTTTCTGTTATGTTTTCCGGTTCATTTCCTATCCGTGATAACATGATCGCGGTTAAACATCGATGAGTCAACCGGGGGTGTGATGTGGTGTCACACTAAATATGTTTTTATGTTTGTATTGAGTATAGATGCAACGGCGTCGGGGGACGTGTTTGCCGGTGTTTGCGTGAAACAGCTGTCGTTATAGACAAACATGTATCTGTGCTAAACCGTGCTGGATCCTATCAGCCCAGACAGGCGACGCACTGGACGGATGTGTCTGTTTTGTTTTAACGTTCTTCTATCCAGGGAAGGTTTGCATGACCCTGCCTCAGTTTCATTTGACTCAATATCTACTCAGGAGGATTTCTACTCTTTCTTCCTCCATCCACCCTCATTTCCCTCTTCCTCCATCCAGCCCTCCCTCCATTCTTCTCTCTCTCTCTCCTTTCTGGCCTTCCTCTTCATACCTGTCCCCTGCTCTCTACCTCTCTCCTGATCTATCCAATCGGCTTTCGTTGCCTCCATCTTTGCGCCCACCTCTCCTTCCCTCCCTCTTCATCCCCCTCTCTCTCTCCTTTCATCCCTCTTCATCCCCCCCCTTATCTCTCTCTCCTTCCCTCCCTCTTCATCCCCCTCCTCTCTCTCTCTTTCAGTTCTCAGTGGAGGAGTGGAAGTGACAGATGTGGCGGCCCTGACCTCCAGAGTGCAATCCTGACCCTGCTCAGCACACTGTGTGTGTGTGTGTGTGTGTGTGTGTTTGTTTGCGTGCTGAAGAAACAGAGGGTGTATAAAGGAATGCGTTTGGATGTGTGAGACTGACAGTCCCATGGAGATAGTGTCTGAGATAAATTGAATGTGTGTCTGTGCGCATGTGTTTGTGTGTGTGCATGTTCAGGTGGATTTGTGAGTGTTTGAGTGTTCATGGATGGGTGTGTGTGCGTTGGACATTCTAGGTGTATACACATGTATGTGTGTCAGAGTGTGTGTGTGTGTGTGTGTATGGCACTCAGCGTTGGGTTCATGAACATCAGGAGGCCTGTGGGACAAGACAGAATTACAGACAGATCCACAGACAAGCCCAAAGAAAGAAAGAAAGACAGACAGACAGAAAGACAGATGCAGAGAGAGGGAGATAGACGGCAGCATAGACTGAAAGGAGTGAGAAAGAGAGAGAGAAGAGCGAGAGACAGAACAGAGAACAAGAGAGAGAGAGGCTAGAGACAGAAGGGGGAGCTAGAGCGAGAGGGAGGAAATTAACACTGATAGTATTATTTAACCTTACTTGGGACGACTGAGAGAGAGAAAAGGAGAGCAAGAGAGAGAGAGTGAGTCAGAGTAAGACAGAGAAGCCAACAGAAACTACAATAATAGTATGGAGAAACGAAGTTAGAAGCTATTTTGCTCCTATTACAACGAAATAACAGTCAGCCTCCCGTCAGGACCTTCCTTTCAATGTTGCAGTTCTCCTTCAATGCGCCAGAGTGCACAAAGGACAGACTAACTCTCTTACAGATGATTTGAAACCATTTATTGCTTTGAGATGATTCAGGTTGAATATAAATAGAAATAACTGGTCTTCTGAAAATTGTTGTTTGGACTGTTATTGATTCCAACTGCCTGTGTCAATAATGGCCTGCACATTTTTTGTCCAATTAGCGCATTCGGTTTTCATGACGGTTGTTTCATATTCTCAAAGTTGAACTTTCATCTTGTATTCATCACTTTCTATCTTTAAATATGGGAAATGCAAACGTGTGTCGAAGGTATCCAATGTATTAGACACAATTTGTAATTAAGAGAGAAATAGACAAAAGGGTCTCTATCACTGAGTCAGGGCGCATGAGCATAACTTCAATTTTGGTACCTCACCTACAAGAGACTAGAACTGTGGCCCCCCCATCTCAAAAGATGCACTATGATGCTGCGGGGTGGGTCCTCCGGGTTCGGGTGCGGCTGCATAACTCAGCGGGCCTGGTCCACTTCAGGTGGAAGATCATTCTCACCCAAGCCCGGTACATAATGAAATATGTGGTTCAGTAACCCTGTTAGATCATCCGCCTCCATATCTTCTTTCAGGCCCATTATTCTGATGTCTTTTTTTTTTACGCTGTGCGACTCAAGGTCATTGACCCGATGGCAGATGAATGACACTTGTTTGGATAATTCCTTGACCAGAGCATTTTCCTTTCCCAAGTCATCCTGCAGAGTGCTTACGTGTGTTTCCCGCATTTGCGACGCTGTGCTTCACCGCTTTAAAATCGTTGCTTTAAGGTTTGGATGGCCAAGTTGATCGCTTCTAGTTTAGCATTCAAGGATTCTCGATTGCTTCTGAATGTATTGGTCAAACGTTTCACCCGCATTGGAGCTTCCTCATCTGTGTCGACGTCATGCTATAGGAGACACGCAGAAGATCCTGGCCGCAGTAAGGAAGAAAACGTTTTGCAAAAATATTAGCAAAACATTTAGAAAAAGTTGTGTCCACTCTAATTCTCCTAGATCAAGTAGGCTTTATCCCAGGGCAGCTTTTAACCAATAATATGAGGAGGCTTCTGCAAATTACGCATATGGCCAGCTCTCTCCAACATCCAGTGGTAGCAGTAGCAAAGCATTTGACCGAATAGGGTGGTCATACCTGTGTTACACACTTTCCAGATACGATTTTGGTCTGAGGTGCTTACACTGGATTAGAGCACTGTACCATGAACCTGTTTCATCAGTTAAGAGCAATGGCCTAATCTCAGCCCCTCTCAGCTTCACCGCTCCACCAGACAAGGCTGTCCTTTGTCTCCATTACTGTTTATCTTATCTTTAGAACCATTAGCATGCACAATCTGAAGGGACAGGGATATTACAGGTGTTTTAATTGGTGGTCATTATTTCAAACTAAATATGTATGCAGATGATATTTTGTTGACCTTGTCCAATCCATCACACTCTATACTAAAAGTCTTAGAAATTAATAAATCATTTGGCAGTTTCTCAGGCTATAAAATAAATTGGACCAAAAGCGAAGCAATATTTGGGTATAATGATTAGAACACCTATTAATAAAATATTAGATTTCAATACACAATATTTAGTACATTCTATAAAGGAAGACCTTAGAAGGTCTACCCTGCCTTTGTCCATAGGGGGCAGCTGGGGAAGTGCTGAAGATGAATATTTCCAAATTAATTCATTATTTTCCGCTGTTCCTTTTCATATTACAAAACCTTGGTTTGATAATATAAACAGAATGTTCTCTTTTCTGTGGAAGGAAAAATAGCCTAGAATTAATCAGAAAAAACTATCACTGCCGAGAGATAGAGGGGATCTTGGAATCCCAGATGTGTATCTATTATCTTGCATCTAATGCCAGATATCCCCTGATTTGGGGCTATAAAAAGGATAGAAACAAAGGTAGTTGGGATTGGCTAGAGGAGTATCTAGTGAAGGAGAAGAACAAATCGATCTCAGTATCATCACTATGGTATCATCCTGTTCCACCTACAAAGCTAGATAATGGTATTATTAGGTTCTCGTGTGATATTATTAAAAAAGTTCACAAGAACTGCTTTAGCATCCTGTCCAATATGGTACAATACAACCTTTAAAGCAGCAGGGAGTCATGTATGGCAGGAGCTTAGAAGGAGATATAACTTGAACACAAATACTTTCTTACATTATGCCCAATTAAAATACATTTTCTCAAAACTTCCCAAAGAATACTTTGACTTTAATTATGAGACATATAGGCAATTCAGGTCCTTAGCATCAGACAGACGTACTGTCTCAGGTCTGTATAGGATGTTGATTCACTCTTCCTGGAATCTCAACATTCAGACTCAGGGGTTTCACTCACATCTGCAGAGTTTTGCAAAGATCGTCGAGGGACCCTGCAGTAATTTCCAAGTCAGTCTGATTCAGAGTTATACAATTTAAAATCCTTCACAGAGCATATATCACTCCCTCCAGACAGACCCAAACAGACCTAAGCTCCTCTGATCACTGCTGGCATAGTTGTGGACAAGTGGGAACTTTGATTCACATGCTGTGGCACTGCCCTGCAGTCAAATCCTTTTAGGCTGAAGTGTTTCATTCGATTTCAGTAATAATTAATATAAATCTCTCTCCTTGTGATGCTGTTTGCTTGCTAGGGTATAGGGCTGCACAGCTAAGGTTAAAAAGAAAAGAAAGGAAAATAGTAGGCCTAGCCTTGTTGGCTGCTAAAAGAATGATTTTGTTGAATTGGAAGATTCATAAGCCAAAATGTTTCTTAATAGAAACATGGTTACTTGAATTTTTTAACCTTCTTGGTATGGAACGAATAGCTGATATGATCAGCGACACTAAATACAATTCGGGAATGAATTGGGAATTCAATTATATTTGCGTGCATTTTCAAGTTTGGAAATGCGTTTCAGCATTGCATATTTGCAATTAATACAGACTAGTACTGAGCAGCCCAATGTGAGTTTTATTTTGAAACCTTGGTTCCTCCTATACAGGTCAATGTGTTGTTGTACTGTTCTATACTTTTTGTTGTTGTTGTTTTTGTTTGTTTGTTAAGGCTGCCACGAACTCTGACTCCAACAACATCTTGAAAAAATGCGATTCCAGCATTTCAACTCAGTCTAGTTCCAACAGACTGTGAGGAAGACCACTTCATCCTGCCAGCCAGAGAGACCATGTGAGGAAGACCACTTCATCCTGACAGCCAGAGAGACCATGTGAGGAAGACCACTTCATCCTGCCAGCCAGAGAGACCATGTGAGGAAGACCACTTCATCCTGCCAGCCAGAGAGACCATGTGAGGAAGACCACTTCATCCTGTCAGCCAGAGAGACCATGTGAGGAAGACCACTTCATCCTGCCAGCCAGAGAGACCATGTGAGGAAGACCACTTCATCCTGCCAGCCAGAGAGACCATGTGAGGAAGACCACTTCATACCAGCCAGAGAGACCATTCAGCTGATCACTGCGTTGATTCAAAGCATGTTCTGTGTTGAAATGGGTCATTTAGAATAATATTAGATTATGTGAGTTGATAATATCAATTCACATAGTCTATAAATCAGCAATATAATATGATATAATCAGCAATATAATAAAACAGCAATATAATTTACTGCTAATTTATAATCGGATACTGTGGTCATCATTTCTTCATTATCTACCTCTTTATCATTCATTTATTCATTAGTTAGTATAGCTTCTGTATGTGTGGTTTATAGTAATTTAATAAATTTAAGATTACATTATGGGGGAAGGTTAATAAAAATGGTGGTCGCACCCCAATTTAATTATGTAATTATGATGTTGCCTGTTACTATACCTCCTCAGATTTTTAAACAATATGATATAATAACCAAAGATTTTTTTATGGGAGGGAGAAAAGCCCAGGATTAAATTTGACTAAAATGTGCTCTTCTAGGGACAAAGATGGTGGAGTTTGCACTATAGTTCCTCCATATGGCATAATCCTGTGATTAGCACTGGGAAGATACCAGTATATTGTGGCATCATAGTGTGTTATGTAATATTGATGATTTGTATGAAGAAGGTGTGTTTATGTCATACTCTGACATAGGAAGAAAGTACCATTTTACGTACAATCTTCACTTATTTGTGATTTATATATATATACACAAATAAGGGCAAAAATAGCTAAATTGTACATAACAGTGTGAAGGATGATACTGCTTCACAACCGGAAATGATGCAATTTCTTCAGCCTTTGCATGTTTTTGAATGGACGTGAAATGTAGATGAAGCTAATCTTCACAGTTTTCTGTTAATGTGACCGTCCCTTTACACTTCTTGTCGTTTTCTACTACCTTCCTGATTTTCTGACCACTGCCTGGAACCATGTTCCTGTTGCCCCATGTTCTGGTACTGTAGCTTGTGTTTTTGCCTCTTGGTTTTTGACCCTTGCTTGTACCTGGATTTTGCCTTTGCCTGCCAGACAGATTAAATTACATTGAACTTCTACTTCATCTCAGAGTGTTTGCGTGTGAGTCCAGATCAGAACCCTGACAGTGTGTTTGTGTGCGGCGGTTTCAGCTTGTCCAGTTGACTCAGTTTGGAATGACCCACCTCGCTCAGTAGCGCCATTACTTTATAAACTGGCCATTAAGTAGATTGGTTATCTTTTATAAATAGGAGTTTTGCAATTTTGAAAATTGATGTGTCACGGCAGAGCACACGCTCCACAGTCATCGAAAGCACAAAGCTGGCAGATGCTCACATTAACCTTCCTTGTTCTATATAAAAGTGATTTATCCTCTCAAAATGATTTCATTATCAGCTCTTGGTACACTGGGAGGCATTATAAGAGTCCCTTGTCAGGCATCCGTTCTGGATTAGCACTGCGGCAGCCACTGCAGACTATCCCTTCTTTCTTTTTCCTTCTTAAACGCTGTGCACACACGGCCACATAACTTGACGTTTGCAGTCCGCTTGTTTGTTTTCGCTTTTATCTCCTGCTTCTATTTGCATCGATATCCTTTGTTGCTATTTGTCAAGCACTTTGTCACCAAATTGTTCGGTAAAAGCTCTTTATAGATACATTTGACTTGACTTGAAAAGGTTTCTTGCACTTTTGGCAGCTCAGAAGTGAATGGAATTGCTAATATGGACGATAGCTTGGAAAGTCATTATGATCGGTTCCATTCTAAAAGTCAACAAACCAGAGGGTGGCGCAGCGATGCGTTTGTAGGACGTAAAGAGATACTTGCACATTAGCTCTTTCATTATGACACCGTGAGCCTTGAGTGTGCTTTAAACACCGTCCATTAGCATCCTACTAACCAGTACATTAGCCCAGCTAAAGCTAAAGAGGCTAAACCCACATTACCCTTATCGACCCATATTATGTTAATGCCAAATGCTTTAATGGAGCACTGAGATTATGTTATATATGGAATTTCCTCAAGAGCGGTAGATTAGTAACACTCAATTGAATGAATTTACTTTTGCTATCAGTAGCATTTCAAGTTCAGTTACAAGAGGAGAATATATGGGTTTATCTTAGAATGGTAGCCAATGTAGAAGATTCCCATTTAGTGTCACCCCAGATGTCATATGTCCTTTAATTAGGACTGAAGGATTTGCTAGATAATACCTCTTAAGAGAGCGCCCTTCTACTGCCCTTTCAAACCCATGACGTCACAAGTGCGAGCTTTGCGTCTCAGCCCGCCCGTCCCGCAGGACGCTCGGCTCAGCACAGCGCCATAGAGGACCCAGGTTTAAGCCCCATTGCCGGCAAGGATCCTGCTGGAGTGCCCCTCGAGCAAGACACAAAATCCCGACCAGGCCTGGTGAAGGGCTCTGTGGCTGACCCTGCACTCTGGCCAGGTGTTTAGGTGGGAAAGAGAAAAGACAATTGCTCTACGGGGTTGAATAAAAATTGATATTATCATGTGAGGGTTACTTTTTTCAATTTAAGGTACTTTACTGACAATGGTTGTTTAAAAAACAAAGTGCCAACATGACCCAAATACAATGCTCTGGTGCTTTCAAACAATGATGTAACTCCTCTGTAATCCTCTTTCACTCTGTGTCCCTTCCTCCTTTCTCTGTTCCTCTCTTTCTTTTTTTTTTCTTTTTTTAAATCTGTTCACTTCCTTGCTCAATGTTCTATCTCTCTGAGGTTGACGTAATGAAGAGAGAGAGAGAGAGAGAGAGAGAGAGAGAGAGTGGTAGATAGAAAAGAAACAGCAAGAGATGGAGAGAGAAAGACAACAGTGAGAAAGAGGGAAAAGGGGTGTGGCTATATTTTCTCTCCTCCATTTACATTTACCCATCTTTCCTAGTGTCCAAAGCCACAGATGATAAAAAATAATAGACCTCTATTAAAACAATACCGCTAGTGTTTTATACAATTTGTTTATACAATTTTTTCTGTCATGGAAGAGCGATAACCATTCAAAGTAAGGATTCCTACACACACCACTGCATTGACTTTGTCTACATTTCATTCGTGTCAACAATAAAGACCTTTGAGAAAGCTCTCGTGACGACCATGCAGTCAATGCAGAGGTAATCCGGTGTGTGTGGGAATTTACTCTTTACTTTGAACTCGCATCCTCAAGGGAACTAATTCCTCGCACCACTAAAATAGAACACAGTGGTGTGTGTGTGTTGTTTTTTTTTATTTATCTAGAACGATAATGAGAGACCTTTCATGAGGTGCTGTCTGAGAAGGGAGACAGAGAAACAGAGAGATTATGAAAGTAAAAAGAGAGAATGTCTTTCTTTCAATATAAATTCTCAAGGAGCAGCTTTTGTGTTTGCTCGCTAACGACCTTGCAAGGTTTTGCGTAACATTTTCAAGCAAACAATAATTTGGTAAACCTTCTGCATTTGCACTTTGAATTTTTGGCAGTTT
>OMKK01090030.1:0-13987 GCA_900302305.1 Polymixia japonica
AAATGACTTAGGGTCAGTTTTGTAGAAGCCTGGTACTAAACTAGTAAGTAAGCAAGTACATTTATGTATAAAGCACATTTAAAAACAGCCAAAACTGACCAAAGTGCTGAGTTCTTACCATGAGGTGCAAGGCAGCCAACTGACCTTTACCTCTTCTCTTTCCTACACACACACAGCACAAACACATACAAACATACACAGGTAAGTGTTAGCCATTTCATCAACCACTGGTAATTACTATGTCACTCTCTCAGTCAGTTGCAACATCTTACCTCCCTTACTCTTCTGTCTTTGATTTGTTCATAGTTGAATATTTGCTGCTTGGAACATTTTCTGCAGCCTAGAATGATGTAAAAAAAGAAGTTTATTAAACAATGAAGTGAGTCCTGATTTTCATACAGGAAGAGAAAATTTGCTCTTGTGCTGCAATCTTGTCTTACTTGTGTCCAAACTAGCACCTTGTAGATAAAGACAAGTTAGTGAGCAATTCTCTATGTTTTTTATGGTTACTTACTTAAAATAAGAGGGATTATCGAAACCTGGATCTGATCTGTTCTCCAAAGTGTTGTGTTTGTTGTATTGCTCTTTGGGTGTGTCTGGTTCAGTGTGTATACATTCACACAAGAAATATTATCATGCTGTTATCATGGAATTGCATTTATACATATACAAAAAACATCTTTTTGCATAAAGTTGAAGTGCATTTCAAATTAAGCAGAGATGGTCAACATTTTGAGCTCAACACTGCTACTATCATGGCTGCTTTCTGTATTTTTGTACTGTGTTAAAGGCAATAGTCTGCTACCATAAATTCACTTGTTTATTGTAGAAAGGGAAAACCGCTCAAAGTAAAACCATCTAATGCACACATCTTCCAAACAAAAAAAACACAATATCTACTTTTGTGTATGCAATTGTTGCTTTTTCCATTGCACATTTAATTAGTTGAGTAGGATGTACCACAGAAACAAAACTTACCCTTCTTCCTCTTGCTTTGTTGCCCTTCATCTGTGTTACTGATAGAGGGGGAGCGCTCACGTGAAGGCAAACAAGATCATGCATATACTGTACTACAAGATTGTTTGATATGAATGGGGTATCATAAATCAACAAATGACAGGGTCAGTTTTGCAGAAGTCTGGTATTAAACTAGTAAGGAAGTAAGTAAATTCAGTTATATTTATATTATATATATTATTAGATTTACAAAGCACATTTAAAAACAAAACTTACCCTTCTTCCTCTTGCTTTGTTGTCCATCTGTGTTACTGATAGAGGGGGAGCGCTGTGTGGGCACACCTGTGACAGAGGTGGTAGAAAACTGTAAAAACATGTACTTGAGTTCTGACGAGAACATCAGAAGTCTCCAACAAAATCAACATCACGCTATTTATAAACTTCATCCTGTACAATACTGCAATTATAAATAGTTAGTAATACTTCTCTTGCCCAACTTCAGGCCCACATGTGCGATGCCCAGATACCATTGTAAACAACAATGCTCAAATTGGCCTAATCTCCAAAGGATACTCTGCCTTTGCTTATTGTACCAAAGCTAAAATATTGTGTAAACAATAAGAATTTAGGGGGGTTTCAAACATAACACCACATATTTGAGTTGTTTGATGGAGCAAGGATCATTACATGCTTCAAATCAACACATCTGCTCATCCAGCTTCACTGGCTTCCTGTTGCCTACTGAATTGAATTTGAAATTCTGCTCCTTACATTTAAGGCCCTACATAAAAATACTCCCCCTTAGCTCACAGACCTCCTGGAGCTCTACACCCCTACCCACTCACTGCAATCCTCCTCAGCAGGTCACCACCACCTCAACACTGTGGGTGGAAGCTTGCCTTTTCTCACATTGCACCCAGGTTCTGGAACTCACTTCCCTACCACATCCGGCACAGTGAATTCACTGCTGAATTTAAAAGTGCTCTACTCTCTTTAGGCTGACACATTCATTGTGACACTAATACTTCTTACATTATTTAGTTGATAATTTGATGTTATTGTGACTTTGTGTTTTTTGCTGGTATTTGTGAATTGTATTGGATCTGTATTTTTATGATATATGTGAAGTGACCTTGGGTGTTTTGAAAGGTGCTTTTAAATAGGCTACAATGTATTATTGTTGAAAAAAACCTAGTCATTATTTAAAATGTAATGTACCACAAAAACAAAACACAAACACTTCTTCCTCTTCACTGGGCAAGACGTAGGGAGTCTGTAAAATGTGGGGAAAATGAGTAATAATAATACTTACTTTTGTTCATGTCTTGTTGCAGTGGTAGCGGGGGTAGATGGGTGTTTGGAGATGAGGGGACAGGGATGAGGGTCAGGGTATATGTCTTCTCCTCAGAGTCCATTGGGCGATGAGAAGAAGATGGCGAGAGAAAGGTGGAAGGGTGTGGAGGATGAGGAGAAGAGGGTTGTGAGGAAGAAGTGGTAGACTGTGGAGGGGGGAGAGGACAAGAAGAAGGAGGGGAGGGAGCTCCTGCCGACGGTATCCTGTTAGAATCTGAAATAATTCATGTCAGCACATCACGCATGATGACAGCACACTCCAAAGCACAAATTCATAACAGACTTTGCCTTACTTTTAACAATGTGCTTGTAGGCCCTGCTCATCGTTTGTAAAAATGGTTTCATGGGCCCTTCACCTCGAGGGCATATGTAGGTGATCACGTCAGCGGTGAATGTATTCCCCCCCTTTTTCTGCTTGCCAATGAACAAAACTGGGTTGTAGCCCAAGGCAGCAAGCCTGCTCACCTGAAATGAACACAATAAAGTGCACAAAATGTTAAAATGATAAAAAAAATTAAACAATTTTATATTGAGCAAAGGAGGGGGGCTTTCTCCGAGTTAGGTTTTGGTTAGGACATAGTACAGTTTTAACAGCAGCTTCTTTTATTTGCAATAAATGGCTAAATTCAAGGTCGCAGTGATTAATGAATATACACTTTACCTGACAACCTACACCCACTCAAAATTAAATAAACATTACGAATGAATTCAAACAAAAATGAATGAACTCCTTACTAGGGCTGGGCAATATATCAACATTATATTGATATGGTGATATGAGACTAGATATCGTCTTAGATTTGTCATATCATCATATCAAGATATGACATCAGTGCTGTCTTCCTGGTTTTAAGACGAAAGTAATGTCAGTCAAAAAGTCAAACTTTGCTTTATTGTTGGTTCTGCTACATGTGTACACACATACAGAGAACTGAAATTGCATTTCTCTCTAAACCCTTAACCACTTAGTCATTATATCCACATTACTGATGATTATTTATGAAACATCTCATTGTGTAAATAGTTTGTGAAAGCATTAATAGTCATCCCTACAGTATTGTCTCAATATCGATAGATCAGACCTACTTCAAAATAAAAGCCTGGTCCCCCTCTATCCTCTGTCCTTGGCCACTATTTGAGAATTTACAGGATGTTATTTAAGAGAATGTTTTGTGAGATGAGATATATATCATTTCATAGTGAAATAATATTTATAAGCCATATCCAGCCCTACTCCTTACCGACAATTGGGCAGAGGCCAAAACTCTGGCACTATTTCTATTTTTTAGGGTGTTCTGAACCCAGTTGCCTGTCCTCACTGCCTTTTCTTTTTCTTTAAATGTCTTCCTTTGCAGGAGGGAAACATAGCAGCTACCACAACTCTTCTTTGAGGCACTGTTGCTTGCTCCACAATTAGGGCAGTCTTTTGTCTTGGGCTTGGTCATGGCTTAAATAGCAAAATAGATGAAAAAGCAAATAAGAGTGTGACACATAAAAAGGCACAATTGTGATGAGTTACAGTTAACTAGGCCAAAACTCTCAATTCAGCTAGCAAGCTTGATAGCATGACACTAGATTTGGCATGCTTTAGCTAGCCAGCCAACAGCCATGTTACATTTTAGCTAATGTTACATTTCTAATGTGTTATACGTTTATGTACAAAAACTACTACTGCATCTCTAAACGTAACAAAAACCTGTTTGCCCAATGTGTTAGTTTTGTTGTTGTTTGTTTTGTTTACATTTTATTTCAAGTAACTTTATATGCTCAAAATCAGCTCCTTCTTACCTCCTTCCAGTACCAAGCACGCGCCAGAGATTCTAGCAGAGAATGACGTATATACACTTTTGGCGCTGGCACAGCAAAAAAAAAAATAAAGTATTTTAACTATTAACGTTACATTTCTGCACATTTAATTGCTAGTTTTTATTATTATTTTTATTTCTTTATTTTTTATTTTCTCTTTATTTATTATCTCTGCCAAAGTCCCCTTGAGCAAGACACTAAACCCTCAAGTTGCTCCATGGGCGCTGTGTGACATGCACTCTGACCTCTGTGATGAAATATATAGTATGGGTGTTGTGTGTGTATGTTATAACAAGGACGGATATGCTAAAATAAAATAAAAATGATTACCATGACAAGTACCCTGTTGCATTAGATAGACTTCAGCCATATGGTATATATAAAACCTAAAAATCAAAGATTTTTCCAGAATAAGGTAGTACACAGTTATGCAGTAAAGTCAAATGAATGGATGAATGAATGAATGAATGGTTTCATAGAAAGTCATCTGGAGCCTGTCTTAGTGAGACAGGTCCAGTGACTACTGTCTAGTGTAGTGTACGTAATTATGTACACTGGTACATAATGGCTGTTTGGTCTTAACTTAGCCAACAACCTATATCAGCACACCCTAATATCCATTGGTCATTTTCGATTTCCTCTGCTTTTGGCAAACTTAGTTCAAGCGAGGTTAGTCTCCCAAGTTAGCACTAGTTAGCACTAGTGTCTCATCAGAACTAGGTTAGCCAGGAAGGCTAGCTTCCTAGTTAGCATTGGATTCAGTATCTGCCAATGGACTGTAGCCTAGATATACATTCCGGCCTATCGTATGCACAAGCTGTATGACTAACCTCTACTCTTTGCTCTGTTTGTGTGAGTGGGATAGTGTCTGTGTGAGTGGCCTAGTGGCTGGATGGTCTGTTGTGTATGGGTCTTTCCTCTCCTCTCCTCTGTATGGGTCTTTCCTTTCCTCGGGTTAAGGTCAGGGGGTGTCGTTTAATTCCCTGTGTTTGTGGGCCTGTGAAGCCCTTTGAGACTGTAAAGTGATTAAGGGCTATATAAATAGTCAAATCAAGTTTATTTATATAGCCCTTAATCACTTTACAGTCTCAAAGGGCTTTACAAGCCCACAACTACAAGGAATTAAACGACACCCCCCGACCTTCACCCGTCATAGGACAAGAAAAAACTTCCACAAAAACCTAATTAGGAAAATGGAAGAAATCTTAGGAAGGAATACAATGGAGGGATCCCCTTCCAGGATGGTCAGGAGTGCAATAGGTGCCGAGTGGGCAAATTACAATGTTTGTGAGTGACAACAGGTATGCAATTTGAATGATGGGGCAATAGTAAAAGACGTGGAAGTAGGAGTGGAATGTCCAGCCGAGCCAACATCATGACCGTTTCCAGGACATCAGAGCAGCTAAGTCAGTACAGTCCCACTCATCACCCCAACAGTCATCTAACGGCACGGCCAACCTCCCTAGGGAGGAAGGAACCCACTCATAGTAACGATAGAGACATTCATTCATCCAGACACAGAGGGAGAAAGACACACGGCATTAGTAATGAAAGAAAGCAATGCAGTGACAAAAGCGTAATAACATTATGTGTATGAATACAGTCTATGGTACTGTAGCAAGTGGAATGTGATAATACATCTCCGTCCTGTCTGGGGGAGGGAATACAGTGGCTGTAAATGGCCATATCAAGTTAATGGGAAAATATGTATATGAAACATTATGTTGTTTATGAGGCAAATTGGGTCTAAAATGGTCCAAATTGAATAGTATGACTGTGCATAAGGCAAACATCAATATCTTTAAGATTTTTGGTCACTAAATACCCCTTAAAACATGTTTCACTGATTTTATCCAACTTGGCCCAAAAAGGGCCTCAGATATAACACTTGAAAGGGCCTTGGCTTGGAGCTAGATGAAAATCAAACTTTGTCGTAGGACAATAGTGAAGACATCATTGGAAAGGTCTTGACCTACAGAGTAACATATGTCAGTGTGGAAATTGTGGGCGGTTCCTGCTCCTCAGGTGTGCCCTTTGAACCTTGAAATTGAGACACATTTGAAGGCTTACAGGGCAGCAACAAAACGTGCTACAGACATGAGGTCAACAGTTTTGGAAAGCTCTTGACCTCTGCTACCATAACCGAAGGCAAACCTATAGGGGGCGCCACTGACTGGGGCCGAAACCTTGAAAAAACATGATTTCACCCTCTTAACAATAAGATAGATCAAATCTGACCAAACAGGTGTGCTTCCCACCCCCTAAAACCTATAATAAGCTTGAAAGTTCTTGGTCACAATTTCACATAATAGGGAAAACACATCAGAACTACAAAATATATGGCGCAGCACACTACTGTGTATTGCAAAGTAAAAAAAAGGGGGGGAAAGTTGTAGTTCATGTATCATTCTTCCGGGTTAGGGTTAGGTTTAGGGTTTAGAAAACATGTAACTGCTCGTTTTTCAACTGAAAAAGTATAATCTTAACATTTATATTTATATCGTGAGAAAATCTATGTTATAAGAACATAACCATATACGTTTATTAGTGCTATTTTAGCCATGTTTCCAGCCGCCCTGTTCGCCAGCTGAAAGGGGTGTGTTCAATGACAGAACGGATTAAGCAACGCTTCAAAACAGAACTTCCGGACGTCGTCCTTCGATTTAGTTTTGTTGCTACAACGTGTTAATTTGGTTTATAATTTGTTTACATATAATGTGGCTCCAAACAAGGCGGTACAGCTCAGTGCACCTGCAATCAGAAGAATTAATAATAAACGATAGCAGTTGCAGGTAGCTAGCAGTAGCATTTGGCTAGTGAACATACCCCAAGAGGAACAAAATTGTCCTTTTCAATTCAATTCAATTCAATTCAAAAAACTTTATTTGTCCCCGGAGGGCAATTGAAGTGTCAGGTGGAGACAGCTGAGACGTGACAGTGCTGAAATGTATGGACACTAAACATTTGTTTGTATTATGACTTTTATATATTTTGTTACTAACATATTCAAACCAGCAAATCTTTCCTTAAAATGTCATAGATTGTCAAATTTATCATTTAATGGACACAAGCCATCCCAGGCCATAGTTGCAGAGCGTACTTTGAAGGACCAATACTGTATATAAAATGAAGCTTAGTTTTTTTTAGTAGAAAAAGTGACCAAAACCTTTAGAAATTAGCTCAAATTCAACAGTCAATTTATTACAAATTTATTTTCATCCCATGTCACTTGTGTCACGTGTTGATTTATGTTAAAATGACCGATATTCAGTTCAGTTTAGTTCAGTGCACTTTATTGTCCACTATGGGAAATTGAACTTGCAGCAAGGTAAAACACAAAACACACAGAGCACAACAATGATGTATGTGTCAATACATGCAATCTGACTCTGAACTTTCAGAGCTACTCTCAACTTCATCTGAACTCTCCAAGTCCAAAACATGACTGTCATCTGCTGCCTCATCTGCTGCATCTGATGACAGGACATGCAGGTAGAGTTTCCTTGCACACCTCTGCAGCTCTCTCATTTCCCCCTTCCTTCTGCGGATTAGGCAGGTGAGACCCTTCCTTGCATTCTCCGTTAGTCCTTAAGAAGGGTTAAAATGTGTCACTATACAGGTAAGCAATACACCTTTTAAACATAACTTGGTGAAACACACAATATAAAAACTTCAAGTAGAAGTGCACATTTACTTTGCAGGGTGTCTTCACTGTGATGGTGCGACAACTCAGACAAGACACTGGCACGGGCCTTGAGAGAATCCCAGTGCTGCTTCATCTCTTTCACCAGGATCTTCTTCTCCTCTTGAAGCCTTCGGACACCCATGACCCTATCAAAGACCAACTTCTTGGTGCTGAAATCAACAGAGCCTGTAATACATTGATATGGAAGGTTAAGTCAAAATGTACTTTGTTATTGTCCACCCCTGCTTTTCCAGTATGCACACCAGAACACATTGACAGGGCACTCTTGAAAATGAGAGCTTGCTCTCAAGAGGCTCCCCTGTATAAAGAAAGGCAAAATAAAAAATAAAATAAATAAAAACACAATGGAAGAACACGCATAGTACATGAAATGCATACCACTTTGTGTAATTTGCCAAGGCCAGGGATGCTCTGTGTCCAGAATATGATCCATGCACACTGCTTGCTCGGGTGGAACCTGGCTGTTGTACTCTGCTACCAAGGCATCCAAAGTGGTCTTCTGTTGCCTTATTTTTCGGCAGATTCTATGTCGAGCTTTGTTGCTGTCTGAGAACAAAAAACCAAAACAAAAAACCAACATTACATGTTTTTAATAGACGATGTCAGTGACTCTGTTGAAATTACAGCCATCAAAACAAAATGACAATACAGTTTGCCAAACAAGTGAATCATAACAGATTCACTAATAATATGAACACTCATCATATTGTGATTGTGGAGAATCCACTTGCGAGAGGTACAACACATGAAACACTACTTTTTATAACTGTATGGACATTGTAATTGTAAAGTGAATTATGGAAACGTTTTAGACTATGGTCTGAATAGGCCTAACATACCATTTTTTCGGTAGAGGAGTTTAGATCTTGTCTTAATACTGGTCGCAAGGGCCTCAATCTTCTTACACAAACCCTGCGCCGTGCCCCGATGGTCAGTTTCTCCTGACAGAAAGTGAATAACACTGTCAATTTTGTAAAAAAACAACAACATAAAACTGTTTCTTAACATCAGATGTTTATCGTTTTCTTACCATCTGCCCATTCTTTGACTTCTTGCACAAATTTTTCTATGACATTTTCTTCCAGCTGAAGCTGGGCTTTCAGGGTTTCCAGCTCCCCCAACTGGATTATTAGAGCTTTAGAAGTCTAAAATGACAAGCAAAATCATTATAAAAACCTGCAAGCCATTAGAATGCATACAGTGTATAACAGCAACTCAAGTCATGCAAAAGTTGTAACACGTAGCAAGGCTGTAAGCAAGTGCACAAAGATGTATGTGCATTTCAATTACCCACACCAGGCCATAGCAGCGAGATAATACTGTTTCTATCTACCTTATGGTATCTCTGGGAAAGTGAATTAGCCAAGTTTTGACATTTCTGCTGGTTCCACCTTATGGACAGGAGTGTCAGCATATCATTGCGTCCTGCAAGTACACAGAGATGATTTGTGCAAAAATTCCTTTGTAATTATAGTAATGTCAGTCATTCAAAGGTATAGCACCTGCTTTTGACATGTGCTTGGTGGTGACTGCTATCCTGGAGAGAAAAGCATTACACTGTTCCACTTCCTCCCCTAGTGTGGAACCAGCACCATCCTGATTTGCTCCGCTCCATTTTACCTGGACAGAGGGACCCAAACCTGAACATCAAGGGCATTCAGTACAGCCAATACCTCCAGCAAGGCCCAGCAGTCCCCTTTCATTCAACTAAGGCCTAATCAAAATTCAAACTGCCACAATATTTAATAGGCTCTTCCCTGGCCCATGCCCCATCCTTCCACTAAGTTCTGTGTACATTAGTGGGAAACCTTACAAGTAATCCTGCTTCCAAACAAACACAGATAGATAAACACTGGTGAAAACATAACCTCCTTGACAGATGTAGATATATCAGTGAGTGCGTTTACATGCGTACTAGTATCCTGGTTATGATCTGTTTTTTGGAGTATCCTGGTTATGTGATGCGCATGTAAACATCATATCCTGAATATGATCAAAACCAGGATACTAGTGCACATGGAAATGCACTCAGTTACTCTGGTACATGATAGTTAAAGATCATTTATAGGATTGTACATCATTTGATAACAATGTATTGTACTACACCAACCTCGCATTTGAAGTCATGGGCTTTAGCATGTACAACTGACAGGACGGGCCTCATGTTCTGAAGGGGCTGGAGCTCTGGACAGTCAGTGCAAACTCTTTCTAGGTACGGCCAGTATTTGCAGGCAATGTCCATGCAAAAGAATGTGATGTCATGCTTGGCTGCCAGCTGGTGCTGTAAATACATGGGGTATGCAAATATTTCGCCCCTAAACATATTGAGGGCAGCCAGCAAAACACCATGCCTGCAGACTGCCAGCTCCAGTCCCTCCTCATCCACCGTACTCCTGGATCTGTGGGAGGTCTCTCTGGCTGCCGACCACTGCCCACCACAAATTCTTCTTCCAGTAAACTACATTATACAAAGTCATAAATGACAAATGATCTTGTCAGTCATTACAGGGAACAATTCTATATGACTTTTTGAGGATAAGGAACTGTTAGTAGATTTTTTTGAGCAATTAAGTATACAGGTAGATATCACAATAAATGGCAGATAGAAGTGCAAGTCTGCAATTACATGTTTGGTTTTGCTGTGTATGTGACCCACAAATTTGGTCACATCTTCATCATTACAGATGAAGACACCATCAAAGATGGCCTGCTCGTTAGATCTAAAAAAGAAACAAGAAAACAAAAAGAGTTAACAGTTTAAGATGTCATACAGTGAAAGGTTACTAGGTGTTCAATAAAAAATGGTCTATTTTGCCATTCATTGATATAAACAGTGTGGATGTGTACATTCTTGAATACCTTGCTGTACTCTTGAAGCGGTAATGCTTGCGGTTTCCGTCAACTGAGACCGCAAGCATTGCTGGGGTGCAGGCAGGACAGCTAAATTGCTCCTCCTTGCAGACGGAATCAACCTCATATTGAATAACAGCCCATTCAAAAAAACTTTTTTGAAAGCTGTCTGATGAGATCTTCCCAGTCTATTAAACAAAACAACAGCACAACACATTTTTTTTAAACAAAGAACTTTTCATATTAAAAAAACAACAAATTTACAATGCTGCAGAATGAAGAAAGAAATACTGACGCGGCCAAAGTGAACAGTCCGCATCTCAAGCATTCGCAGAAATGCCTGACAGGACAGCCCTGGCGAGGCCATCTTCATGTCCTCAAAAGTAGAAAATAAGTCTGCCTCATAAATTGTTGCAAAGTTCACTGTGGCAGGCCAGTATCCATTTTGTATGAGTTCATCCACTTCTGCATTCCAGGTAGCCTGGCATCCCTCATACGGTCAGCTCTGGCATGTTAAGATCATACCGTCCTACAAAGTAACATTTACATCCACTGTAATGTTATGACTGCCAAGGTTAGAATGCTATGTAGTATGAGCCATATACAGTATATATCAGTGGTTCAGTAAAGTTTGCTGACTTGCTGGGCATTATCATAAATAAATATTTTGTAAATGGTAAGAATAAATAAGTGCCAACTGTCCATTCCCCCGAAAAAAGTTTGAATGACAACCCTGATGAGGTCATTTCTTTGTGACGTTAAATTATTGTGGGAGTTGTTGAATATGGATATATCTTTTTTGAAACTGGACAAAGGAAATCTTTCACATAATTACCATTTATTGTGACCAAAGCAACTGCCTTCCCTTGGATGACCTCAATGCCTCTGTTGGACAGCCACAGATTTGGACAGGCATCTCGATAGGCAAAAGTCGCACTGAAAGATGTGCATGTGAGTTAGGATAATTCATTATTAGCGACACATACACACTCATGTAAGTAGTCCATAACTTACCACAGTGTGTAAGAGCCTTATCCACAACACAACTGGTTGGAGGCAATGGCTGGAAGTAACCAGTACACATAGCATCCCGGTTGTGGAGAACATAGGTTTTGCTGTGCCTACTGATGTCGCATTCAGCACAGAGGAATGGACATGGGAGGCAGTCTCGGCATCTGACAGCCGCAGGGTTGTTCCCACACTGGCTGCAGGTGTTTGTTGCCACGTTCCCCTGTGCCAGCATGCTATTAACCAGTCGTGGTCTCATTTCCCTCCATCTCTCAGAAAAGAGAGCATTACGGGTGCTCCAATCTAAGGAAGCCAGAGGAGCTCTTTGGTCTGCTTCTTCTAGCTCATCATCAGAGCCACCCAAGGAGTGCTGCAGATCTTGCAGAAGACATTCTAGTCAAATTGTAAAAGAAATACATGGAGTGGCTGTAAGAGGTCACCGTTTTATCATTTGCAGACAAACTAAAAACATTGAATTTAGATTGTAACAGTGTTAACATTGTGAATGATGCTTGGTAATTGCTGATCAACAGCTTCAAAACCTCATAAAAAAATCAAGGGGCACAAAATATTAATGATTCATTCAGGGAGAAAAATATCCTCACAGGATAAAGCTTGTTTGTGATACTTTTTTTAATCCAAAAGCTCATTTTGCAGATACAAAGTACAAGACATTATACACTGTACATAATGAATTACATACCAGCAGAGACTGTCTCCGAAGCAGTCTCTGGAGCAAAGTTAACCTCTAAATTAGGGTGAGAGCGGGGACCAGTCTTAGAACTGCATTCAGCTGTAATGCAAAAAACAACAAACTCTTAAAGCATCATTTATATGTATACCCCTTACATTTGTTTTTAAAATACCTGTATGCAACCTACATTCATAGATGATGTTTTGGACCAGACTGATGACTGACTGGCTAATATTTTCGGAGATGGAGAACCTAATTGTACAGTTTTTCTATTTTACTTTTTTTGGATTTTCAACATCAAATGTATGTTTCAGTTTTTGAAAAAGGTTCCTACCTTCCTCCCCAAACCTGTGGGGACTATGCAGACTTTTTAACAGAATGGAATGGTTACTTTGTTTAAAACCTCATAGAACTGTACATTTAAAGTGATGGATGTAATCACTGGCAATTACCTGCACTAAAATTAAGGACTGAAATAATTTAATATGTAGAATATAAAACACTAACCATGTCTGGATTGATTCCGTGTGACTCTTGGCCTCTGGAACACAACGTTGCCATCATCATCCCTCTCTGTCCACCTCACCTTCAGTGGTGGTGCTTCAGGTGCTACGGGTGCTTCAGCTGCTTCCTCTGTCGAAGACCCCGCAAAGAGGTCATCAGATATCTGATGGTCAAGAAGCTCATTCAAGCTTTTCAGGACTCGTTCGGCGTCCTCACTCGTGTTGCTTTATAAAAAAAGGACGCGAAAAGTTTGTTGTTTGTGTCTCCTGTAATCACGGAAGTTAAAAGACTGCATGTAACAACCGGAAAAGGAAAACGGCTGGGAAAGACTGCACAAAGTGCAACAGAGCATAATAGTTACTTAATGAACACACATATAATCTCAATCAATTTGGAACACATTCAGTAACCTAATTAAAAGTAAATAGTAGATGATACAACAGTAAATAAAAGAAAAAATAGAAATAATAGCATATAAACCTATTATCTGCTGTACCCTTGGCCTAAAACAAAGCATATTTTTTAAATTATATAATTCCATTGAGTCAGAGCAAGGAATGTCACTTTGAACCCCAGTATGCACAGCAAATTTGTTGATGTTGATATGATCCCTACCAAACCCTGTCTGACATCTGCAATTCATGGATGAATTAGCCTTTTGTAAACAAAATAAATCTCGCGGAAGTACACATATCAAAATAAAAGCCCAAGGATAGAATTCCTTTATTCTTTCGGATGGGTAAATGTCACTTAAGCACTTTCATATTTTATTAGTAGTGTGCCCACAATAGGCAATTTGTTTATATCGTTTGTATTATCACTGTGTCACTGTGTGACTGTGTATGTAAAAGCGGTTGGGTACTTCATGATTGTAAGCGTCTTTGGGTCATTGAAAAGCACTATATAAATAAAATGGATTATTATTATTAGTAGTATTGTGCTTCGTTACATTGTTTGAAGGAACTATAACGTTAGGTAACTGCAGATTTGTGAAGGCAGCCGTGACTAATGCTAACATGCTAATGCTCCTCAGGGATTGAAGCTGTTATTTTTCTAATTTTGACAATTTAACCGGCGACAACACATTAGTTAAGGTTGTAAGGACTGTG
>OMKK01090031.1:0-10302 GCA_900302305.1 Polymixia japonica
CATAAGGAAATATATATCTTATATCCGTATATGTTCCTTAGTCCACCTACACTCAGTGGAGGAGGGGCATCACATATAAAATTCTCCCTGTATGGAGTCCTACCAACATTACACACTACAGCTTCATACACTATACTGACTCTCAATACAAGCAGGAGGATGACAGCCTTCTTGTTATAAACATTGAATAAATAAAGTTTAGTTTCAATAAAAATGTTTATGACTCATTTGGCTTGATTTGAAGTGAAAGGGTCAATTTGACCCAGAACAGAAGAGGCATCACCCCGTGAAAAAAAACAGTTTAAAAAAAAACATGTTCAAACTGTTTTTTTCTGTACATTGGCAAAAACTAGACATAAAATACATTAGTTTTACTTTTCATTTATTCATTTTTTTAATTTGTTTCACATTTGAAAAATTAGTGAATTATCATAAGGGAACCATGATCTGGGAGGGTGAAAAACACCATTGTACTAAATATTGATTGAATTGTTAGTAAATGAGGTAAGGACAATGTTTATTAGATTTTATTATTTGGATGATTAAACTTCATTTTGACCCGGGAACATTTTTGTTCTTCCTGACAGTTGAGCATAACAGGAGGGTTAAATGTGCTGTTGTTAAAATTATGTCAAAGGTATGGATGCACCGATCCAATACTCTGCATTAGTATCTGACCAATATTGGCCTAAACATTGGATTGAATATCAGAAAAAATGAAGTTACTTTCCAATCCATCAACGTAAACAGATAGTCTAACGTGATGTAAAGGCTGTTGACGTGCCAGTCAGTGAATTAGCAGGATGTAATAGTACCTTGTGATTGACTACAGCAAAACAACTGTCCCCAATGTCTATGATGTGGAATTATTTTAAAATGTAAATAAAAGCAGAGCCTCACTACAGTTTGTCAAGCTGATATTATCTGCTGGAGACTGCTATTCCCAGCTGTACAAACAAGTGTGTCCATTTATTTCAGATTGTTTGAACAATGTGATTATGCTGAGTTTCACTATGTGTACTATGCAAATATGCTGCTAAAATGTAATGGAAATATGGCCAAATCAGATCATCTCAGTTCTGGTATTTTTCCTGCCTCCTATACACCCTAGCAACTAGTGACATCAGCTATATATAAAGGCTCTTAGATACAAAAGATTTCAACATTGTAACTGTAATGCCCTAGTCGCAGTAAAGATTTAGTTCTGCTTGATCTTGTCCAGGTTTGTCTCTTGCTGCCTGTAGATGTCTAAATATCTATGTATAATTATTAAATGTAATATTTAACTTCTCATATATGTATGCTTTTACGTCACAAACTTTCAGTAGTGTAGTATTCAACTGCACTATTAAACTGCACTGTTTCTGTACATATACATATTTTTATATCTGCCCTTTGCACTGAATCATGTAAACATACATGTTTTCTATATCTGCACCCTGTAAATATCCCTCACGTTGTTATATATTTTTGCTCCCATGTGTACTGTTTGTTGTTTGTCGTTTTTGAATGCCCTTGTACTGCTGCAACAAAGTGAATTTCCCCATTGCGGGATAAATAAAGGCATATCTTATCTTATCTTAGTTCACCTCATAAAATATAGACTAACAGACCAGAAACGACATCAGAGTGTGAGTGTCCAGATTTGGATTCATCTAATAAAAAACAGCTCCATGATCATACTGTAAACTATGTGTTTCTTCCATCTTGTGCATAGTGTTTACTGTTTTAAGATGGATGATAATAATAATAATAATAATAATACTAACCAGAGCACACAAATGGATTGATAAAAGCCGTTTTTAGCCATTTTTATTAAAGAAAAATAGTACTCGATCAGCACTCAGTTCAGGAGATACTGAAAGTTATGTGCACAGAGTTGGTATCGGCAATGAAAAAATGCTAACGGTGCATCCTTAGTTAAAATCCAGTAAGTGAAATGAACACAATGTAATGAAGCTTTTGTGAAAGTTAAATAAGGAAGATCTTTCCCTCACATTCTCCCTCGTTCATTCAACTACTTGGTGACTTTCCATTATGTCATTTCCTGCTCTAAAATGTTCCCTCTCTTTCACAAATCCCACGTCATAATTTCTTAACCAATCATGTCCATTCACTTTACTGGTAGCCTATCGGCTTGCGGATGAGGAACTTTAAATATCATTGCTTCTGAACCTGTCATTCTGTCTTTCAGAACGAGCATTGTGCAACCCATCTCCACCATGATAGTTATCTGCTATACTAGGACATTCAGCTAAGGAGGTCACATCATTCACCTGGACTGTTTATTCACCACCACCAGCATCTAGACTCCAAGGGGGGAAATCCTATCTCCGCCCTCTTCCAAGGGCCTATATCCCATCAAGATGATATACGCTTTAATGGAGTCTAATCGCCAAAACAATTATTGTATCTCGATAAAATGATGTTATTCCTTTCAACTTTATCTCTCCTTATTGAAATACTTTCAGCATCATTACAACTTTACAATTTCCATTTGGTCTAGTTTCATTTTTAAATTGACAAGTGGTTTTCAAATGGCTTTTGCGTAATTAAAAAAAAGAAAAAAATTTTTTTTTAATAAATACATGAAATAAAATGAAATGTTCAACTTGGTTTAGCTATGGTTTCAATTCTTAAAATACATAAATAAATCATGCCTATATGGAGTGTGTCAGTAATGCCTGTTATTTGTGACCACCAAATTACAGTTGCCTTTGGATCTGTAATAAGTAATATGTCAGTGTATCCAACTAGAGGGTAAAATGATAACTAATAATTGTTACATGAATGTCTGCTTTAGTTCTGGTTTTCTGTATCTATTAAAATTCACAGACCCAAGCCTGATAAAGTTAGCACTTATTGTAAGTATATGAAAGTAAAAGTACCTTGCTGTATGCAGTTCACTGGTGTGGTGGTCCCAGGTCTCCAGACTTCTTGGGACTGGCTGTACATCCAAGGCCTGCCTGCCCCACCTTCACAATCCGTGGCCTTGTCTTCAAAAAAGGAGAAAATTATTAGTATTATTAACATACAGTATGGCTCTTTATTCAGCTAATATTAGAACTATGAATGAGTGTGAGTACAGTATGTGTGACCTGTCCTTTGTCATTTACAAGTGTTTTGCTGTAACAGACTTCATAACATTTTTATCTCTACACTGGCTTCATCATAATCTGTCTCCTGTAATACTATGATCAAAGTCTTATCTGTTCTGGTGAAAATGACATGGCTGCTATTGTGAAAGCTACTGTATACATCCATGTCAATGCTCATTCAGTAGGGTTATGACAATAGCTGAACAACTATAGCAGCTTTAGGATTAGGCCAAATCTATATCAGGTAGCTAGTTTCTATATGAGGCTGAAGTTGTCTCCTTTAAATTTAGCAGTTCTGTCACGTTCAGAATATGTTTTGACTGTTTTGATTGAATAATTAATTTTCTATCAGAGAACCTCATTATGCCACATAGTATCACAAACTCTTGTTTAATGAAAGATCAACAAAGTATTCACACATTTTTTGTGCTAGTAACGTTAGCTAACTTTCCACAGTAAGACATGTTAGATTAACCAGACAACAAGCTAGAGCTAAGCAACTTAGCCAGCTGGTGTTATGCTAATGATTAGCTTGCTAACTTAGCTTTGTAGGAGGGCAGCTAGCAGACTATGAAAACACTAATTACGACGACAACTGTCTTTCGTGTGAAGAAGGTTTTCTGACACCGATATGACTAAAGTAAGGAGGTTATCTTCATATAACTTACTTCCATGTTGACTTGTCTCCTCTCGGCTCCAGTTAGCAGCGACACACTTCCGGTTCTGAAGCTCACGTTGTCTACTCCTCATGTTCACTAAGTTGTGGCTCCGAGTGACTTTTCATCATAAATAAAGTGTGAATAAAAAACATCTTCATGATACAAAGTGCATTATCTAAAAGAGTAATGAGGATATAGTCCTCTATGGCAGCAGGTAGCTAGGAGCCATGCTGCGCCCGCCACACCTTGACTCACAAACAGGCAATCAGCGCGTCTTCTTCTTCTTGTTCTTGTTCTTTTTCTTCTTCTTCTTCTTCCGTTTAGTGTAACAGCGGTTGGCATCCATAACTGTTGCATTACCGCCACCTGCTGGAGAGCGGTTGGTCCTCCCTGCATTTGTGGATACACACAAATAGGTTGAGATTCACAAATACATATACATTTAAAAATGCTAAGTTGGCGTACAAATAATGATATACAGGTGGTAAATTAGAGGCACAGATACATGCAGTTGGAATCAATAACAGCACAAACAACAATTTTCAAAAGATCAGTTATTGTATTCAACCTGAATCATCTCAAGGCAATAAATGGTTTAAAATAATCTGTAAGAGAGTTTGTCTGTCCTTTGCGCCCTCTGGCGGATCGAAGGAGAACTGCAACATTGAAACTAAGGTCCTGACGTGAGGCTGGCTGTTATTTCATAGTGGAGCAAAATAGCTTCTGACTTCGTTTCTAAAGGTGATTTTGAAATTCTAAAAAGACTGGCATGTACAAAACACACATTTAGGAAAAGTCAAGGAAGGAAGGTGATGTAAAAAAAATTAGCGCTGAGATATATATTTAGGTGCTTAGCGGTCAAATGGCCGCTAGTCCGCGCTATTAGTGTTAACCTTCAGGGAGGGGTTAGAGTCATTCGGGGAGCAGCATACTCTATTAGGGAGACTGCCAAGCAGGAGGTGAACATAAAGGGAGAGAAATGGTTTTCCTCACTACATAAAAACTGGATCACGGAGACAACTGTGGAAGAGAGTGAGGTGGCAGGGATGCCTCGGGCCTGGAGCTGACAGCACAGTACCCTGGGTTTGTGTGTGAGGGAGGGAGAGAGAGAGAGGGGGATAATTATGCTGAGGAGATGGTGTTGGGGGAGTGCTGTCTGAGGGATGCTTCCTCCACATTGTACTCCAATTCCTGGTGCCATCTGTGTAAGTGCTTCTCCACCTGTCTGTGCGCAAACTACTGAGCCTCGAAACATAACCTTACTCCCGGGTTTCAGCGCACAAACACAAATACGACTTGACTTGGCATTTCTGGAATAACGTGACCGGAGTAATGACATGCACCTCTGTTTTCAAACGATTTGAATGTAAAATCAACTAACAGCGGCAACCTATTAGCGTTTCATGTATTTTAATTATAATTCGTGTTAATTGTTGTACAGGTCAGTAGGCAGCGCCGAAGATAAAAGCGATGCCAGACCGACCAATTAATTCAAGACAAATGACATGAAGGACAGATGTAACGGACACTGTTCAAACCTTACATCCGTGCAGAGACGCGTCGAGTCGAAACGAGGGCACAAATGACAAGTACATAAGCGTCTTTTAAAACGCCACCGATTTAACACAGACACGTGTGCACACACAATTACTTCCTCACACACTTATTATGCAAGACATAACGCGTCCGAGGGGCACCGAGTTGAGTGGCGATTTCTCCCAGCAGAACTAATTATGTGGCACAGAATGAATGTACCGTCACCCAGAGACACAGCTCCCCTCCACCAGGCGCTGGAGGAAATCTGTTAATGAACTCAGCTGTAGTTCTAAAGGCATGTACCAACCTTTTCCCATTTATATTAATTCTACTTAAATATTAATTGCCCGCATATTGTAGCAGAGTCTAAGGCTTGTGAAACTCTGTGTCTTGAAGGCGTCTTGGCGGTGCTCCCTGCATCTGGATGCTTTTCTTTTTTTGGGTTTTTTTTACAGTCTACACTTGTTCTGTCTTATTATCGGCTTGTCAGTCATCTGCGAAGCACTTTGAACTGCACTAACCTGTATGAAAGGTGCTATAAAAATACAGTTTGATTGATTGATTAATTGGATAGTGAGGAATAGACAACAGCGCTGGCGTCTGCTGAAGATCAACACTAGAGGAAAGGAGGTTCTCTTGGGGGTGGGTGTTGACACTAAGGTCTTCAGAAACCTAATAAACGCGACAGCATACGTGATGCCCAAAGTCATTTTATTCTGGCATGAAATTGATCTCCACAATATTAACATCCATTGTCAGTTAAATAAAAAAGGATAGAAAATAAACCAATAGAAAAATGCGATTCAATATCTGTTCGTTTGCCCGTTTTTGAAATTACTTTAACGGTTCTAGTGTTTAGATCCAAAGGCTTTGATTCAGCTTGTCTTCAATGTCCTCAAATGGGAAACGGCCTACATTTGTCTTTCCAAAATGTATGCCGCTTGCAATAGAAAGGGGAAAGCTCTCTTTGCCCTAACAAAGATATTCTGGGAGAGGAGCCCAAAAATCAATATATCCTCCATGGGGAGAATGAAGATAAAATGATCTTATTTCTTACCAATAGCAACCGAGTAGTGAGATGTTGAAAAGGTCAGACAAGCACCTTTAGGTTAAGTGTATTTTTCTTTTCATAAAAAAAAGAAAAGGCTTCAGGCTGTTATTCCTTTTTTATTACACGGCTTTGTTGAATACTCGATTCTGGTTGGTCAATTACTGCATTCTACGGTCTGTTATTTCCCAAAGCGCACCGCCGCTGTGAATACCAGACCGTTGCTATGGACGCAGTTCCAACCGTACAATCTAACGCACTATTTTCTTTTTCACCGGAAGCAATAAAATCATTTTTAAATCAATAAAATCATTTTTTGTTATTATATTTTGTGTCAGATTATTGATTTCTTTTTCCTGCATCACCCTGTCGGTGGTTTATTTCGCAATAATGGCCGGCTCGGTGTACATTATCCCTTACATAATGTTTAAGTGACTTCTAATATATATATATGCTGCATTGGCGAGCATCCTTCTCATTCCCATTCTGCAGGTTATAGTATTCCTACTTCTCGCATGAAAACTCCGTTCGTTGTATTGGGTCAAATTAGATCCCCAGTTGGGAAGATAATGTGCTCTACTTATTTAACAGATTTTATTAAAAAAACAGAAAGATCAAAATGGTGATCAAACTAAAATTGCACTAAGATTGCAGTACGCCATTAACTTTAACAACTGTTTGAGTGTCCAAGCAAATACATAATGAATACATCCAACCTCAATATCTTAATCAAGTATGATAAATTAACAAAACAATATATAAATAATAAGCAAAACAAAAAAACAAACAAGCCCATTTACTTTAATGCATTTGGATGGGATGTTGGTATAATAGTAAGGCCTATACTTTTAGATGATTGAGCTGAGTCTACTTGGTTCTCATCCATGTATCCGTTCCATAGAGCGAGTTCTAAGCCGCGCCGATGAGACCCAGACAAAGGTCTCATAGTGCCAGAGTCACTGCTCAGATAACAGACTAATAGATGCTGGCCTTGGACACAGACCAGAGAGTGCTAAAGTGAGCTCTGTGTCCTGATAAAAGCTGTCCTCTCGCTGTGACTGTCCACCTCCTCGCTGTCTGATTCAGACTCGTAGGCGGCCATGTCCTCGTCCCCCCACACAGTGGGGATCCCCTTATAGCATATCCGCGCCTTCCTCTCCTGTCCCTGGCCGAAGCCAAAGCCCACCCGGATCCCCCTGGTCCCCGTCTCCACAGAGGGAAGATTTGTCCTCCAGCCCCAACGGGCGTCGCCTGAGCGCATCTGAAGGAGGAAGAAGACCCCCGCAAAGGCAGCCAGGATGAAGGCGCAGCTGAGCACAGCCACTAGTGCGGGCAGCTGAGAGGATGGAGCTATGCTGAGCCCTGGAAGTTCAACCCCCTGACCTCCGCTGTCGTCTGGCCGGGCTCCCTCCCCCTGGAGTCCCCCCCCAGTGGGGGATTTGCGCTGGACCTGGTTCTGGTGCAGGCAGGAGGTGAGGACCAGGTGGCTGTGAGGCGGGCAGGAGAGGCAGTCTGTGGGCCCGGTGCCGGAGCAGGTGAGACAGGCGGGATTGCAGGGCAGGCAGGCCTGGATGGAGGAGAGGTCCACCCAGTTCTCCAGGGACAGGTTGAGGAGCTGTGGCGCCGAGGTGAAGCCCGGGGGACACAACTTCACACAACCCTGGAGGAAGAGGGAGAAGCCGGGGCTGCACTCTGGACAGAGAGGGGGAGACGAAAGACACAGAAAGGGACTTGACTCTCATAACACAACAACAGATTCTTTTCTAAATTAAACTTTGGACAAGCCATTTGAACTGCACAGGCAGCAAGTGTCTAAACGCCGGGTGCCAGCGAGAGACCCCACTTGTCTCCCGTTGAGGAACGACAGCCTTCCTGCCACACAGCCGCTTGACAACTTGCCGCCTTTCGCAGCGTCACGGCTCAGCGCCCTCCCGCCGACACTCCACACCTCTCCTCCTCAAGAGTCAATCTGACGTGACATATGCCGTTTTCAAACACATTTGGCAATGTGCATATTCATAGCCCGCGCGAGCGAACGCACCGGCTTCGATGTTTGCTTGTAAACGGGGCAATCTGCATTCAAGATGTTCGCTCCTCCCAACGTGATGTGCCGAGCACACTCTGACCTGCAGCCTGTTTTAGAACGAGGAACGTCTGCCAATGCAAATGAGATGGCAGCGCTCCCCGTGTAGACTCACCTATGCAGATCTGCTGGGCGTCAAACGTCCTGCAGCTGTTGTTGGACGGCCGGGGGAAGTCGGACGACGAGGGGTTGACGGCGCTCGACCCGGTGCCCCACAGGATGAGGGTGAACTGACTCAACATGCCTAAGAGGGCGAGAGAGAAAGAGAGTGAGAGAGAGAGAGAGGTAGGGAAGTAGGGAATCAATTTGACACTCCTCGGAGAAGTGCGGCAGAGCGTCCTCCTGAGAGAGCGCCGGGGAGCTGGACGAGCTAGCTGAGAAACACCGGGACAGGATGTGGGGGCGGTAAGTACGCAAAACAAGGACTGGGTGAACTCCACCACTGTTGTGTAGCAACAGCAGAGGAAGGGGTCTGCGCGCGTCTCTCTTCCCCTGCTACTCCGAGTGAACAATGTCGCAGGGGAAGCTCTAGGACTTGGCCAGGTAACCCGTTTACCAGATTGCACTTCCTCGCGCGCTTTGAGACGTCACAGCATGACGTTGGGAACAATATTCCCCAAGAAAGTCCAACTACATAAACAAAAAACACTGACGTTTTGACGGTAAGGGCCTTCATCAAAAGGGTCTTTCCCCCTGGTACCGTTGCGTAGACATTACAGAGGAAGCGGGAGACAAAGAGTGGAAAGGAGGAGAACAGATTCAGAAAGGTGTGAAAGCTTGTCCGGAGACTCGGGTTGATGAGGGGGATCGAGAGGGAGGGGGGGGGAAGGCTGAGAGCGTGAAAAACAAGGCGCTCCGGGGTAACGGCCGTGAACCGTGTTACCGTAGTCACGTCCGTTTACTGCCACGTTCTCTATTTCCAGGGTCCATTCCCCTTGAGGATCCTCGTCCCACGAGTGAGTGGTCATGAAGGCCCAGTCGTTAAAACCTTCAGAGGAGTAGTCGTTGGGCCTGAACGGGAAGAAGGGGAGAGGGGAAGGGATTACAATGCAGTCATACAAGCTGAGATAGCGGGTACGAATAGTTAATTTCAGTGTGTTTGTGTACAAATATAATTATGTACGCATGCGTGGACATGACATTTACCAAAAGGTCCTGCAAAGTGAAATGAGTGTGTTATTGACCGGGAGGCCAGCTGGGTTATGTGTGTGTGTGTGTGTGTGTGTGTGTTTGTGTGTATGTTTGTGCGCGCGAGTGTGTTATACGTACCTCGGGGGTTAGGAAGATGTTGTGTGTGTGTGTGTGTGTGATATTTACCTGGGGCCTGGCTAAATGGGGCGCGGTTGTGAGTGTATTCACTATTTACCTGGGGGACAGCAGGGTGGAGCGTGTTCCCAGTGGGCTGATGAGATGGATGGCCAGTTTCCCTCTTTGGTTGTGCGACAGGGTGAAGCGAGCCTGGATGTGCTCCAGAGAGCTTACGTACTCCGGCCGTCCCCAGCAGGCGTCCACGCTCTTACTGAACACCAACTTGTTCCCTATGTCCCTATAGGAGTTGAGAGGGTGGGGTTAATGTCCAGAAATAGACACTCAAGACAACGAACTGTGAAAGCAGTCCTCGCACCTCTTCTGCCAGACGGGCAGAATTATTCTGGCTGTGTTGGACAGTAAAAAGAGGAGAACTCTTTTTACTGTCCAAAAAACTCTTGTGCGCGCACACACATACACACTCACACGCACGCACGCACACACACACGCCGCTCTCCTAACCTTGGTTCTGTGAGCATGGTGTGGACACACTGGTGCTGTGGCCCCACGCTGGTCCAGTTCTGAGCCAGGGTCACCATGGCGCCCGCATCCAGAAGACCGTAACCATAC
>OMKK01090040.1:0-10323 GCA_900302305.1 Polymixia japonica
TCAACTTACCCTGTATCAAAGGCCCACCCCCGATTTCTACATTCCCGTATGATTGACGATCCCATCCCTTGGAGTGAATGGGAGTTAGTAACCGCGCTGCTTGTCTGATTGAACTGCATTAATGACTCTGGAGACAGACAAACACGGACGTGATTTTACCCCCAACGTCCCCGATAGAAGAATGATCTAACCTAAACACTGGACTGACCTTGAGACTCTGACCACCCAAATGACTGTGGTCACCAGACTGAATCGCCCACAGTGGTGCGACGTGGCCAGTCCCTCCCTTATGACTGAACTGACGTCCACAGAAGGCACTTCAACGACTCAAAAATGGAGGTGACTTCCCCTACCTCCTTTTTCCAGCCATGTTTGGTTGCCACGGAGAGGTGGCCATAAATGGACAAATTAGGAACTTGACAGTGTTGGTAGGGAGTGGAGCTCGTTAAGTGACTAACCAGGCTGCTTGCACACCCTCCTGGATCCCATGTCATGCATTCCTTCCTCCAGTGACGGGACTCTGCATCCACACAGGCTCCATCCCTGAGAGTCTGGGCTGGCTCCTGCCTCTGGTGTGATGTGCATAACCCCATGGAACCATGGGAATTGGAGTCTTCCCTCGCACTGAGACACATGGACAGACTTAGACGAGACAAATAGACTATTTAACCCTGGAGGCTGTCCAGCAGCAGACCCGTGGGAATTTGTATTCTAATCTTCCCATAATTCCATTTCATCGCAGCACTTTAGTTCAGGACTGACGCCTGCTCATTGAGAAAATACAGTAGTTCTTACACTCACTATTTGGTCATTTGACAACATTGAGGACACAGCTCTTCCCTCCTCAGGAGGTGAGGTGCCACGGGCCGTAGTGTGTATCCTCAGTCCCCTTCTGGTATGACAAGGAATACAATACACCTCGCTGTATACCCTTCCTGCAACGGGACTAGCATTCTAAGGACTGAAACTGTCAACGCTATAGTTAATATCAGTAGATTGTTCTGCCTATAAAAGTTAAGAAATTAACACTGAAAAAGGAAATTTACCAATCAGAATCTCTGGAAAATTGTTTTTGGCAATTGGCGATCTTAAATAAAAGGCGCTCCAATGTATGTTAGGTTATATTTTCTAGTTTGATCATGCCAAATCATTGACACATACAGTGTTTTGGGTCTGAAATGTTGGGGAAAATATATATTAAAGTGGCAATCTCATAGATCTCTGAAGATTTTCATTTAAATAAATGTCACTATCTATCAACAAATGAGGTAACACAATGATGAGGTAACACAAGATCGCCTATGGCCCACTGTTGAAAGCCCTTGCGTTTGCAGTATTACGAGTGTTAAGAACCGGGTGTCTGGCGACTTTCCCTGCTACGCATTCAAATTAGCGTTAGTGACGCGTTTTCCCTTTGAAGTGAGGTCCAATTACACACCTGCAATTAACGATTTTCGCCATAGGTGCCACCAAAGACAACAAAACAGATCTTCGAGATTGCCACTTTAAGATGGAAGAAATTTTCTATTCTTTTTTTTAACCATTATTTCAGGCTAGAATTGGTCATCTTGCTGACGGTGCCATAATCCTTTTTCAGAAATCCAGCTGGGTATTTTCAACAAAACAAAAATCCAGATTAAACTTGAAAATACTGGTGATTACATTAGTTAACAAAGCTGAATGATTGTTTACCAAGTCCTCTACATTTCTTACTTTTGTCAAAATCTCTGAAAGAGATTGCAGTTCTACATGTTCATTACTGCTGTTGTATTGAGTTTGTGTAACTGTCCTCTGTTATGCCATTTGCATAAATGCTGTTTCATGAACTACTGTCAGTGACTTAATTTATTGTGGTGAATGACTGAGTATAATTAAGGGAATGCTTCTTCCTTTTTGACAAATATTTTCTATTAGTTTGTGTGGTAGTTGTTTCACCTCTGTATCCAGTATTTAGTTTGCAAGGTCACATGCTTTAACACACTGCAATGTAAGTGGACAGTATGAGCAATTTTAGTATCTCAAAATCACCCCAACACACTAGGTACAGAACACACAAATGGTAAAAGATGCTATTTCCTTATTGCAGACTGTTAACTTAATCAAAGAACTTTTACACCAAAAGATTATCTTATTCCTTTAAGGCTGGCGTCATAGGTATGATTAGAGGTCATTGACAGATGGTTAAATCATAAGGAGTGGTCATTTTATTGTTTTTTTGTGATCATCTTCTTGCTTATACAGCACATCGCTACATAGGCAACGAATTACAGGCTTAATGATGTTGGCATGAGCTTGTAAGGACAAGACCAAGCAGTGTACAACAAGATCACCTTCGATCCACTTCTCAATGTTCTCTCATGAGAACTATAAATTGGCTAAAAACCATTTGGGGCCCAAACTGTCCTCATAAAACAGTGAGCAAAATACTCCTCAAATCTGTCTCATACATTTGGTATAGACAGACATTACTTTATTACCTACAGAGAGGGACACTTAAGGCATTTATGTGGGAGAGCCTGAGACAGAAAGAGATAAGAGTTTAAAATTCACTGGTTAAGCTACAAAACCAGGTGCTGCTGCAGGGAGCAATGGGTGGGTCTGTTCACGGGTACAACTCTAAAAAAACAGTGGTATAACAATGGCTTCTAAAATGACCAATTTGTTGTTTTTGTTGTGCATACCAAAGATTTTAGCTACAAAAACCTACTTGGAACCTACATTACATAAACAAGCGGAAAACGTATTCTGAGACTTCCCCATCTCCTCTGACAAGCACAACCAAATGCCAATACACATGTACACGTCTCCACACACCCATCAAGAGGTATATATTTATATAATGTTACTGCCTTACGAAGACAAAAAAACATCAAGTTTCTTAACGTCTATTTTAAACTTCAGCAAATTCACTCAAAAGAGACAAAACCTTGAGCTGTGTTTAAAAATTATATTATCCATGGTTAGTGTGCCTTAATCTTAAGAACTGTCCTCAATGACAATCTCTTGGTTGTAGGAATGCTGCTATGCTACATATCCAGTAACAAGAGATATCCAGTGTTGGGATATGTCTTGGTACCTCTACCTGTCCACAGCGGGTGGGTGTAGGGGCTCTTAACAGCGTGACACGTGGAGGAAGGGGGACCCTGTTTTGTGGGAGACATGACAGTTGTGTGACAGTTAGCTGTCCCCATCACTGAGCCTTCCCAGACATGGTGGCGGTGGTGGCGGCGGCGGCAGCAGCAGCAGCAGTTTCCCTCTCTCTCTCCTCTCTCCATCTGGCTTTCTTCTCCATGTTCTGACCGGTTAGAGACTCGTGCCTGCCAGCAGCCTGAATCAAATGAGAAATTAGAGGTGTATCTGACCAAAGAGTGTTTCAGGAGACGTTGTTGAAGCCACTAGCTATTTAATATACAAATAAAACAACATAAAATGAGATAAACTGAGATAAGGCTACACGTTTGTACATAAGACAGGACAAAGGCTACATTCTTGAACATCTGGCAATTGGTAAGGCAAACTATTGAGCCAACAATATGCCTGTAGGCGACAGGTCCTGGAGAACAACACATGGATACAGAATGCATTGTTTATCAAGTCATTTCCGCAGGTGTTGGGGAATCAACCTCTTGTAAATTAACAGGCCTAGCGGGCTAGCTAGATACAGTCTGGTTTTCTCTCCACTTTCTTGTTTATAGACATATGGTCTTATCAGGGGACTGTAAGTATAACAATTTTGTCTTCTTAAGTTGAGGTTGGGATATATTGATCAGGGCGATATCTTTTCTCCTCAAAATTCAGGGGAAACAGCCAATTAAGAGACATTTTGCAAAACAAATCTTATGGGAGAGTGTGCCTCTGGACCCCCATAGAAGGATATTTACTTCAACTCCCCCACTGTTCAACCTAAAGTTACACCCTTGTTGTTTATTACCATCGACTGTGACTCACCCGTTTGCCCAAGAACACCATCACCAGGCAAGCTCCTATTGTACCCACCATCATCCCATAGCAGGCTTTCACTCTGACTTTGTTTCTGGCAGCATCAATCATTTCAAACCTGTAGCAGAGGCATGTGTACAAATGTCAGTCAAATACTTGTTTTACAAATATTGATAAATATTTGCAAAACAGTCTCTGTAGGATGTTTATGTCTTATAAATTACAAATAGCTAAAAGACATGCTAGTCATCTGTTGGTTTTGAGGCTCACTCTTGAGTCATTGGGATTTTGGGAGGTGGAGGGTCTGTGATCTGTATGCGTGACAATCTGGTCTTTTATCAGGACAGCAGATTAGTTCTGTGATCTCTTCCCTGATGTCAGGAGCCAGAATAATTACTTCCAGCTACAAACAGAGGTCTTCTTTGAACTAGAGTTGTCTTGAAAGACCAGCCACCCTCAGTAATACCACTCAACCAATTAGCAGGCTCTGTGCTTGTGATGTGACCTTACTTAATTGTGCAAAGAGCCAATCAGATGCAAGTGTGATGGGAGGTCTGGTATAAACAGGAAGTGGCTACTTACGAAACAAACTCTGGTATCTGGTCTACTGTCTTAAAGCGTCCGGACCAGACCAAAAACTTCTTATCCAGATCTGATGGCCTGTAGCCAGGGACCCTGAACCCAAGACGTTCTGCTGTATGAAGCAAGAAAGCAAACATATAAGAGGCAGCCTAACAGCATGGCTAAATCCACTAATCAAGTACAAAAGAACAATAAATCCACATCCCTAACCAAAGACATAGATTAAAGAGATGTTTTCTTTCACATGCTCCAGCCAGTAGCTCTGTCTCCCCACTGTGACCCCACTTCCTGTGTCCCTCCTTACTTAGGGAAAGTTAGAAGAACTTCAACCCAGTTTCTATGGCAACAATAATCACCCCATGATTCAAAAAGCTGTTGAAAACCTGGTGAATCTGTTGAAAATTAGAGATATGAGCAACCAGTTTTCCATTCATTTATACTTTTTTTTTTTTTGAAATAAAAACATTAAATTCAACTGAGGGTAATTTAACACCAGTTACTATGCATACCATTCTTTTCCATTAAGAATTTCAAAAGAACCCTTGAAAATCATGACATAGCCTGAATAACATGTAAATAATTTCCAAGTTTATACACAGTGGCAGTGGTATTCCCAGAATGGAAAGAAGCAAAGGGCTGGGCAATTTCTGTGATTGAATGAGATCAGAATAGTTAAGTCGGCTTATGTCAACTTATCTCTCGACGGGGGACTAAGAGAGCTTGTGTGTGTGTGTTTCTCAAATCTGTCTCTCTGTGTTCCAAAACCCTACCATGTGCTGGGGCCGTAGGTGGAGGCTCTGTTTTTGTCTCCTGAGGTTTATTGCACATCTTTCTTCGGCTCCCTATATCTACAACCTGTCTGCGCCACTGACCTGTGGAGAAAACAGGGAATTTTGGATCTGTACATGCAACACCTCAGTTGAAACTCAAGAAAACTGATTAATACTAAAATCTCACACCTACAAGTACACATTACCCTTTGAGTATTTAATTATATTTACTAAATATATAACAAGTAATCTCCACGAGCAAGTTGCTATCTCAAATATTACAACCATCAAGACAGACATAGACACTGACAGCCTATATGTGGGCAGATATAATGTTTATACAAGGATTTAAAAGTGTATGATATATTAACGTTTATTAAAGAAGGTTATTTTACTTGATTGTTTTAGTAAAGCATTTTAAAATGTTATTATAATATATTTAAAACTGGACCCTTAAGAAAATGTCCCCAACACAAAAAATGTCATTCAGTAACCAGATGTCACAACACATCCCTTTTCTTGGCTAAAAAAATCAAAAGTATTGCTAAACAAAAAATAGTTCGCTACTTATGTAATTTTCTGACAGTTAGTCAAAACAACAAGGTTACAACAGCCAGATGTGCTTTTGGAGCCAGTAATATACATGTATCATCATTCCACCAAACCACAAACTTTCCCCACCACTCCTCCAAACACGAACGTACACAAATATTCTACATTTACGATACGAACCTAAGAAGTTGCTAATGGCAGTCCGAGATTTGACGAGATTCATGTTCGCAACTATATGCATAAGAGTCCACCGGTTTAATAAGCCATGAAATCGTATCGAAATACTGGAAATTTCCCCTCAGGTTTTGAAGGGTGAACGTCAATGAGGTGTTTTGCTCGTCCGACAGTTTCCAAATACATACACCATAGTACATACTGACCCAACTAGGAACAGGACCCACTGTGAAAAGTACGGGAGGCAGTGCAGTGCGCCTGATCAAAATACATTTCGAGTATTCTAATCGAGCCTTTTGTAATGTGACGCTGTAATAGAGAATAACCTAAATCTAGCTATCTAGCTATCTAATGTACCTAATTACTGACCGGGGAGTTTCCCCTTCACCCGTAGGTGCCTAGTAGTGCTCACTTAAACACGAAATATCTAGCTGCAAATGGCATTGCCATGCTAAACATTGCATTCTGTAGCATAAATATAAGTTGGTGTTTTTTTTATAGAGGCCTCAATTATTTATTCATCCTGACTGACAGTATTGTCAAAATTACAAGCATTATATTCAGGCATTCCCGCTTGTGAGGGTGGACAGGACCTTGCACTCCACTATGGCGGCGCCCGGTGGAACTTTAAACTGTGAGGACTTTTCAATGTTTCAGGTAATTGTGATGCGATATTAATTTGCGTGAACGTGTCACTAAACGGCGTGCATGCGAAACGAACCTTGTCGGGTGCTCACAGGTCGTTTGATTAATTTCTCGGGTAATCAACTGAATGACTGACCCCTTCTGTCCACACATATTCTCAGTGTGTACTCAAGGAGTTCAATGTGCTCTGTTGGATAACTTTATCACAGGACAGTGGGATCATGGTTGCCATGTTCCACTGAACAGTAACATTGTAACTATTGATAGGATAATAACAATCGACAATTGAGTGATGCCTGTTCTGACGGAGTTATTTATTTTTAACAGTGTAACTTTATGGTATGATCCGATGTGAAAACTAATGTTTTAGAATGAAGGCCTTGCCACTGGTCCGTTTTGTGTTGCATTTTGTGTTCACGGAAACGCCTGCACATTGTGAAACCTACTTCATGTATACATAATAGCTACTTCATACTACTTCAAAACATTACTTTATTTGATTCTGGAAGCTCATTACTTTGGTAGACTTCTTGAAGAAATTGCTGTTGCTGACTGTCTGTGTCCACCTGTGCATTCACCAGGAGGTGCTAAAGGTGATGCGTACCATAGATGACCGCATCGTCCACGCACTAAACACCACTGTTCCCACAGTGTCCTTCTCAGGAAAAGTGGACGCCACACAGACATGTAAACAACTCTACGAATCTGTAAGTATAACCACTGCAAAATGTGTGTGTGTGTGTGTGTGTGTGTGTGTGTGTGTTCGCACCTAACCTGAAACCATTCCTAAAGGGCTTTCCTTATCCACTGAGGATTATTCATGCTGTATTCCAGTATTAAACAGAGTAAATGAACTCTTAAACATTTCTTGTTTTCCATGCATCTTGCAGATGATGGAGGCCCATCTGAGCAGAGACAAAGCAATCAAGACATGTATTGCCCAAACCTCTGAGGCAGTGGGCCAGCTGCGTGAAGGAAGAGCAAAAGACAGTGAGAACCTTGAACTTATCAAACAGCTCAGGAAGGAGCAGACCAAGGTAATTCCTCTTTCTAATACTGGGGGGCGCCAAAGGCCGCAAAACAGTGGGATGTGAGCCAGCTGTGAAAAGCAGAGTAGTACATGAACATAGGTTTCTTTAACATGGCTGTTGAATTAAGTTTTACTATTAAAAATGTGTATATATATATATATGCATAAGGTATAAATAGACCTGTCATAGATTTTGAAGCATCCATTGCTTTACTCAGAGCAATACATAAAGTAATGCATTGTGTTTTGTCTTCTTTTCTTCAAGTTAAAGCTCATGCAGTCTGAGTTGAATGTTGAAGAGGTTGTCAATGACAGAAGTCTGAAGGTAAAAAGGAAGTTATCTGTAGTAAAGATGCATAATTTGTAAGCTGCTGAATCCTTATAAAACTATCCATGATCCAATGTAAACACAAAAGATCTGTCGGTATCTTAAAATGTGTGTTATAAATGTTGTTATAAATTACACTGATCTTTCCTATTCAGGTTTTCAGCGAAAGGTGCCGAATCCACTACATGCCTCCTAAGGTGAAGTGATAGTGCGCTCTGTCTGATAGGAAGAGCCGCCACTCCAGAGGGCTGCATTAAGAATGGAGCCAAGACTGTGACCTGCCACCACTTCCTGACTTCAGACTGTTTTCCACCGGGTCACCTCTGACTCGCCCATAGTTATCATCCATTGTGACCATTTTCTTGCGTTACCTCATTAACGCAAGACCAGCCCTGTAAAACAGTCCTCTGTGTGTTTATTTCCTGACAAGCATTGTATACAAATAGATTTTTTTTTAAAAGATATTGAAATGTTTTCCAGTGGCTCTTGGTTTTCTGTGATTCAAAGCTAAATCGATATGCTGTGGGGCTAGTTTTGAGTAAATCAATATTTTTTTAACAGAAAATACTACATTGAGTGGTACTGTGTCATCCACGTCTGTCCCTAAATTCATATTTGACCAGGCTGCCTTTCTTTGCTGCCCTTATTTCATTTTTTGGTGGGGTGAGGCCGGAGAAATTGGTCACTATCAGGAGGTTAGCCGAGAGTAACTCAACGCTGCATGTCAGTATAGTTCCTCCTTCGGTGCGTTTCTGCTCACTCATCATTCGTCATTCCAGATATGTGGAAAACCACATCAGTTCCCTTTCCAAGTGACTCATAAGCATCCCATGATGTTGGCCTAATCAGATGTTTCCATGTTTATTATGGCTAAAGATTGCAACACTACAAACTGCTTGACCCAAGGATTGATTAGACCTGTGTTAAGGTTAGACGTTTGCATGAGTCTATGCAATGGTCCTGTGTTGAACATTTGAGGGGATTACCTTGGTTTTCATTAGACAGATCTAGAGTGTGTGACTTTTCTGTTGTACTCCCTGAAAACATTTGAGAAACTCAAATCAAGTGGGTGGATTCCACATCTCTAAAGCCAGATCTGTGCCTCCACTAGCCTGGGAGGTGAGGTCCACACTGTGAGGTCAACGCTGTCTCTCCTGTTTCTTCGCATTGTTTAAATAAATGGGAATACCAGCGGTGAATGGACTGCTCACTATTGTTCAGAAAAAGAAGTGACGTGCACAATTCAGTTAAGAACGATTGTGTGTAGACCACAATATAGATTGACACGGCCATATCTTTTGATGGAAAGCTTATTGGGCATTATGACTATCGGCCCTGATCAATGAAGCACACACCATCTTGCACACATCTGAATTAATCACTTGCGTTTTAGTTCCCATTTCCTCATACATTTGAAGCTTTATATGTTTTTCTTGCCACACCTGTTACACTGGTCTTGAAATGTTTGTGTACTTTAACTTTTTGTACCATGGACCGGTTTCATGCCAGACAAATTTTCCGCGGACTGGGGGGGCGTCAGTATAAAATGTCAGTATAACTATTATACTTATATTATATATCATTGTTACGCTACAAAATAATACAAAGACAAGATAACAAAGCCTGTTCATGTGCGTTCAAACTGGAGTTTATTTCTGAATTAGAGAGAGAGACACATCTTACTTTAAGTGAGCACAGCCTAGTTTAAAAAAATGTTTTAGTTGAGAAAAACACACCAGTTGAAGATGAACTTCAAGAAGATCTGTAGAGATTAGGCCCCTAGAACATGAAAAGAGCAACAGAATAATTTATGCTTTACTTTCATACAAGCAATAATTTTATATTCCTCATGTTCTGTTCTGCCCTCAAACAGGCGGTTTAGAGTCCCGCAGTTCAAGCGGAACAAACAACAATTATTTTATCCCCCAGTCAATTAGATTGCAAGTGCAATCAGGGACCCCTGTGCAATAATATTAATTGTAGTATCAAGGCTTTGGTGGAGTGTGGAATATACAGGTATGATTTATGTCCCATATCCTGAAACTTGTATATGATGTGTGGGTGTTTTAAATGCTGCTGTGATGCAAAGCACATTTCAGAGAAATCTGACAATAAAATTTCACCCAAGTTCACTATCATGAAAGTCATATTTCTGGATCATTGTTGGTGTGGAACCGTTCACCTCAGTGCCGTTTGCCAGAGGAAGCCTTATTAGGAAAACACAGCTCCCAGTGACAGAGCTCTGAGGATGAGCGAGTGACACAAGCCTCTCCACCACGTCAAGGTCATGATCCCAGGAGAGG
>OMKK01090055.1:0-16880 GCA_900302305.1 Polymixia japonica
TGAGAGCTAGACTCTAGCTAGAAAACCCCAATGGATAAAAGCAGGAAAAAGTAATATATAGGATAACAATATATTAATGGAAGAAAACACAACAGTGTGTCACTATTTACTACTTGTGTGTGTGTATGTGTGTGTGTGTGTGTGTGTGTAGGTTGTCAGGCTGTCTGCTCACAGACGAAGGCTTTGCTTCTCTGGCCTCAGCTCTGAGCTCCAACCCTTCCCATCTGAGAGAGCTGGACCTGAGCTACAATCACCCAGGAGACTCAGGAATGAAGCTGCTCTCTGCTGGACTGGAGGATCCACACTGGAGACTGAAGACTCTCAGGTATGGAGAGGCTTGCTGCCAGTCAGCGACAATGTGTTATAGAAGGCTTAGAGTCAAGAAGCATTTTCTCAGTCATACTGTGATGCTGTATAATATTGTTTTAATGTTTAATGATAGATATCACTGATTAATGTAAAATAATTTAAGGTTATTTAACGTCCATGTTTCATTATCAAAAAAAAAATGCTGCTGACTTTGTTTATCCCACCCCCAGTGTGGACCATGGTGGAGAGTGGACGTTGAAGTCAGGTCTGAGGAAGTGTAAGTGTGTATTTAGTTTCATTTATGAAAACAAAGCAGCACATTCAACTATTTAGATGTAAAGTCCATCTACACAGCAGTATGTGACATCCATTCATTCATATCCTACTGAGAATGAAGATGATGGTTGACATTATGTGTCATCATGAAACTGGTGAGAAATGAACAGTCAAGCTGTTAATAAATCAACAAAATCTAAACAGAACAGGAATATTAGATTAAAAACCACTGTTGTGTTGTGTTGTGTCTTGTTCTCCCATCAGATGCCTGTGAACTCACACTGGACCCAAACACAGCACACATAAACCTCTCTCTGTCCGAGGGGAACAGAAAGGTAATAGAGGTGGAAGAGAAGCAGCCGTATCCTGATCACCCAGAGAGATTTGACCACTTTAAACAGGTGTTGTGTAGGGAGGGTCTGACTGGGCGCTGTTACTGGGAGGTAGAGAGGAGAGGGCTGGTTTATGTAGGAGTGACATATAGAGGAATCAGAAGGAGAGGAGAGGGTGATGACTGCTTACTTGGAAGGAATAACAAGTCCTGGAGTCTGGTCTGCGCTGATGATCGTTACACTGCCTGGCACAATCAGAGTGGAACAGACATGCGTCTCCGGCCCTGTGGTTCTAACAGAGTCGGAGTGTATCTGGACTGGTCTGCTGGCACTCTGTCCTTCTACAGAATCTCCTCTGACACGCTGACACACCTCCACACCTTCCACTCCACCTTCACTGAGCCCCTCTACCCTGCGTTTAAGTTTAGGGTCGGGTTTGAGTGGACTGAATCCTCAGTGTTTCTGTGTCAGATATAGGAGGTGGAGGAGTCTCCTGTGTCCTGGAGGAACACTCACACTCCTGCCCAATGACACCTGCTGAAATGATAGTTCACTCTGTACAGGATCTGACAGACTGTTGTGGTTCCCCCCAAAAGAGGTAACAATCAGTATGTAGCTACGCCAGCAGAAAAACGTTGACCAGAAGGAGAGAAAGAAAGCTTTTAGGAGAGAGTTTTGTGAACTGGAAATATGGTCAGTTAGATGACTCACATTGTGGGGTGCCAGGGCCATCGCCAAGCTCAATCCAGAAGGACCAGAGGGCGGCTAACCCACTTCCAGTGAAACCGGAGGGTAATCTATTACTGAATATAGTTGACGTGTTATAATTTTTGAATCTCCTCTCAAGGCAAGAAGAAATTGAATTAGATGTCTTAATTGAATTTGTTTAGTCGAGGGGTGTCATGTGCAAGGTGATTAAACCTAGTATTAAACCAAAGTATCAACAAGCTCCTGACTTAATTAACATAATTTATAATATGTTATAAATTATGTTCATGTATTTATTACATTATAATAAACATAATATATTTATTATAAGGTATAGCCTAATAATCCATCTGGTAAAGGTTGGTGCAGGGTGGCCATGCTTCAGTCGGTTGTGATGACCTTTTACATCAATTACGTCAGATCAAACCACCCCGCTGTCTTATGGTTATTTTGTGGCGACTGTTGTGCTGCTTGAACATTATCCCTAATGTATTCAGTACTATTATCTACTATTATTAGTACTATCAGTATTATTTTATTGTATTCTTTTGCCATTTCAAATCATTTTATGCTTCTATTGTTTTATCAAAAGTTTTAAGTCATCAGTTATATTTTTACTATTTTATTAATTTCATCCAACTAATTTTTAAGTTATTGATTTATTGGGAGTAAGCAACATGTTATAATCCAATGTTACAATTGTAGGTTTTTATATCAGTAAGGTTTAATTACTTTGCTTGTTTTGATTTAATAAATAGTTTAAGGTTTAAGTTTTATGGACACTTATAACTTAACAGCCATTTCTTCTTCTTGTAACTACCAATAAATCTTCTTCATATTGAGAAGTCTGAGGGTTTTATCGATACTCTCCTTAATTCGACTAATCATCTGGTTCTGGTGTGCTACTCCTGGTTAAATCACCCTGTGCATTTAATGAATGTAAAGAACACATTTATTGAGCACCATCTCTCCACATAAAGCATTAAAATGGAGCAACTCAAATATCAGTTAGAAACCAGTCAGTATTCGTGGTTAGGGGTGACTGATGATTCACCCAGCAGGTCTCCCATATACACCTCAGATGTGATCCCAGGCATTTCTTATACTAAGTACAAGCACTTATAAGTACAAGCACCTTAAGTACCAAGTAGCACAACGTTGAGTGTTTGTGTATTTTTGTTGTTTTTTTTTTCCTCCCTTTTGTCTGTTTTGTTTGTGTATTGTATTTTATAAAAATTCGAAAAATAAAAATATATAAAAAAAAAAAGGGCAGGGCTTACAGGGTAATAAAACTGTCAAGAAGCGGGATTAGGAGCATGGCTTGAATTTGATGGAAGGGGACCTTTACTTCTCTCTGATGTCAATCCATTCAGTCTCCTTGTGGTTTGTGTAAGATGAAATATACAGTCTAAAAAATAAAAAAAAAAGAAGAAAAGAAACCAGTCAGTATTCATCCCATGTTTAATAAAGAGGATCATGTTAAATCTTATGAAAACCACATGGAGCAATGTAAAATTACCGGTGCCATGCACAGTGCATGATGCACCGATTTCTCACAAAGTGGAAGGTTTGGCTTAATCTTCATAGATTCTCTAAATCTGACAAAGTCTGCCTGTGTGGTCCAGCCTTAGCCAGTTCACTTCTCTTTTTCTGTTCCTAGTTTAGATTAGATTAGACTCAACTTCACTGTCATTGCATCGAGCACAACGAAATGCAGTTTAGCATCTAACCAGAGTGCGATAAGTGTAAAGTGATGAATAGAATAAATTGGGATAATGGATAACGGAGAGGGTATGCTAGATATGTGCAGTAAGAACAGTATCACTGTGGTGTGGAGTTCAGTAAGGTGGCAGCTGAGGGGAAGAAGCTGTTCCTGAGCCTGCTGGTCTTGGAACGGACATTCATGTAGCGCCTCCCAGAGGGGAGGAGGGCAAACAGTCTGTGGCCGGGGGTGAGAAGTGTCACTGATGATGCTGCGCGCCCTCCACAGGCACCGCTTGGAAATCGAAAATTAACTGAGAGGTTCCAGACTAATTTGCACTTGTGAATTGGTCTGGTGATGCCAGGATAGGAGGTGCTGCAAAGCGAGGGAAACCCTACCTTTACTGTTGAAAAATTCACCTCAACCAACCTCTGCTCACCACCACCTGCAGCTTTACCTGCTGTTGTTATCACTAACACACTTATGGCTTTTGACGTCTGACTGCCTAATAAAATGTTTACCACAGACTAAGCAACTAAACGGTTTCTCTCCTGTGTGACGTCGCATGTGAATCAGCAGACCTCCCTTTTGTCTAAATCTTTTACTACAGATTGAACAACTAAAAGGTTTCTCTCCTGTGTGGAGTGTCACATGTTCATGCAAATACCGCCTTCGACCAAAACTTTTACCACAGACTGAACAAATGAAGAGCTTCTCCCCAGTATGAATTCTCATGTGTTCCTTCAGATTGTCCTTCCGACTAAAGCCTTTCTCACAAACTGTACAACTGAAGAGTTTCTGCTTAGTATGAACTTGCATATGTCGTTCAAGATCACTAATATAACTACATTTTTTATTACAAACATTACATGTCTTGTGAGCTTCCAAGTGAAGTTCCAGGCTCTCTCTGGACTCTAAATGTTTTCCACACCAACCACAATCTCTTGAATGGACTATGACATGTCTTGTTAAAGACATCTTGGTAGGAAAAGACTTCCCACACACTTTACAACCAACCAAGGATGGAATCTGCTTTGATGGTTTCAGTTCATTGGACGGTTCCATAGATCTCCTGAACTTGTTGCTAACCAACAAACTTTGTCCTTCAACTCTCTGTGTCTTCTTTGATTTCAGTGTGTTTAAACCTGACTGAGGTTCTCTGGTCTCCTTCCAATCATGATCACTGTCTTCGGTCTCAGTTTCACAACAGTCTGAAGTGAGGAGGTGGTCATCATTAACTGGTTCTAAATCACTAGCTGGATCTAAGTTACTGGCTGGTTCTGATACTCCACAGTCCTCTCCATCAGGTTGTGTTTTCATCTGTTCAGTTGAGGTGCTGGCTAGAGGTTCTGCCTCTCTGTTCTCCTCAGTTTGGGTTGGATTAAACTGTGATGACTGTTCCTCTTCATTATTCTCACTTTTCTCTGGCAGTAATGTCAACGTTTGGACCTCAGCCTCCTTCAGTCCTAGAATAAATTCCTCCTGTTCCTCTTTAATGTGTGGAGGATCTGGCTCCTCCTGGCCCAGACTGGGGCTCCACTCCTGCTGCTCAGGGGGAACCTCCTCTTTACAGACAAAGAGCTGCTGGGGGTCTGGAGGGAGGAGTGAAATACAGACCATGAAAGACAAACCATGACAGTACATTAACCTAAGTTCAAGCTCAATGTAGCATGTTGTTACCAAGATTACCAAGGCTTTACATTAACATTATGGTCATTGTGACATCCAAACCGGCTTCGACTACATCATTAGTCACATGTCACGTTGATAACCTAAACACACTGTAACCCCCCACACACACATAGCTACCACCTCCTCTACTCCTTTATGCTACTTTATGGATTTATTTATTTATTTAATCAAACATTTATTTGCTTCAGTGTTTTCAATTAAACAAGTGAACACAACCACCCCCTAGTAGGTAGAAAATATTACATATGTCACCTTTAATAAATCCCTTAAGTAATTATTGCTAGTTTGCATAGGCATTAGCCGAGCACTGCTGCACAAGCCTGATGATCAGCAGAATACTAGCACATATTTTACCAAGCCATAGATCACAACAGTTGTGAAATCCCAAGATAAGATCATATATTGGTCAACATCATAATCAAGTGCAGAGGAAATTTTACATCTCTACCAAAAATAGTGTAGGCTTCAAGACTGCACAGTCCACTGAGACGGCCCTCCTCACAGTGACAGAGTCCCTCCACGCCACCAGAGCCTCGTCTATGGCGGCATATCAGTGCCAACATCCACGCGTGCGGATGTAGAGGAGCCGCGTGTGAAACTCAAAACACGCATATTATTTTTGCGAGCGCTTTCAAAGCACACTTTCAGAGCAATATTGTAGCCCGCGAGGACGAAACCATGCTTTGAGCGCGCGCAGAATCCGAGCGCACAACCATTGTTCTCCTGCTCAAGAAACTTCCACCTGCTCGTTTTTCTTTTTGGCAAAAAGTGGGCGGACCCAGTCACCATTCCATCCCTAAATACAACTGGTTACAGTCCTCATCTTTTATGATTGGCTGTTGCCTTTGTGTCGGCGCAAATATGGACTAAGATACACCATCTCAATGCTTCTTCAGAACTGGCTGTGGAAACGCGTCACGTAAGATATATTTCATTTTACTAGTTTCATTATGCTACATTTACATTTTACTATAACTGAGGGCATGCAGCATGCGCATATCGAGCATTGCGCTGTCTGAAGCCTCAAAAATTCTTGCTAATCTAGTATACATGCAGTACACTATGCAGTCGGAAGATACTACATACTCAATTTCACGTCATACTAAGCATGAAAAACACGTTAGTATGCAATTCCGAACACACAGTTTCCAGTTTCCAGCCGGCAGCTGCTGATGCCTCACTGGCAGCTACTGGCAACTAGTGTCACCTCAGCGGCAGCTACTGGCACTCATGGCATCTAGTGTCAATTCTGTGGCATCTGGTGGTCTGACACTGACATAAGTGGAGTAAATATTAATATAGTTTCATAATTTATTTAATTTTTTAATATTATTTTTTGGGTTGGGGGGCGGGATGGTTTTATGCGTTTCTTATGTGGACGGCGTAAATAAATTAGGAAAATGACGGTAGGCAACATGCAATAAAGACCTACTGTCAGACTCGAACCGCGTACATTGCGTTGATGGGATATGTGTGCTAACCAGAAACTACCGGGGCACTCTGCTGCACGTGTTAACTGATGTCTTGTTAACACGACTTAGCCATGTCAGCATCAGTGGTCATTCTGCCGCTGCTTAGATGTCAAAACAGATGGAAAAGTGAGAGACAAACATGTTTTTAAGAGGAAGTGAAAACTTTATTTATTCTTTAGTAAATGACCTACCTGTTACTAACCTTGTGTTCGCTCAATTACTTTTAAACCCATTTACATGATTATGTCCATGTACAATAACAACACGGAGGATTTGTTTTTCATTACTGTAGGTTATAAATGACGACAAAAGCAATTATTAGTAAAGAGCTTATTTTTGTTACTTCTTATTTCAAAATGTCAGTACCTGCCAGTGCCACTAGGAGGATCCCGCCGTCACTCACAGCTTCACAAAGTAGACAGTTTCTCTACTTGTTGATGAAATAAAATTGTGAGAAAGAGAGAGAGACGGATCCATTTTCTTTTTTGGTATCAATCCTATTGACTAATCTTCAAAACGAGACGTAGTATCTGTAGTATCAATACTTCTGGTATCGATCTGCCCACCCCTAATTGACCTTTGACCTAGTCTTGTTTAAAATAATGGCTAGCGGGATAGAATTTATGAATGTTATGAAAAGATAGTTCCTTAATCTTATTGGTGATGCGGTAACATCCATGATTTGTTTCAGCAAATGCCATTTATATAAATCAATAATCATATATTATAATCAATTGAGTGACTAAGGCTAAGGTGCATTTTAAGTAACAGTACGACCTACAGGACACTATAGCAACGTTTTTAGAGGTCACAACTCTCTACACCAGATACCACGAAAAACCCTAATTTCTTCTAATAACTCATAACGATAATAATAAATAATAATAATAATAATAATAATAACGCACAGCGAAAATAATGAATTAAAATAATAACTAATAACGTTGATGAGCACGGTGATGCCGACCTCGCTATTAATCACGCTTTTAAACACCACACGTGTTGTAATTGTGTAAAAACACATTTTAATTGATCATAATTAAAGGTAAATAATTTTAATCGTACAAACCTGCTCTGTTTAATCGTATTTGGGGTTTAAAAATGGCGTCTAGTAGCTTTTGTTGTCGACTGTTCTCTTCTCTTGAACGAGAAACTTCATCCTCGTATTCTTCTATCGTTCTTTCAAAAACTCCAAAAATATCTTCAACAGCAGCGGTTAGTCTCTCGTTGACCAGTACTCTCAATAGTTGTACTCTAGACATTTTCCAAGATATAATTTAAAGTATTTGCTACCTAACTTGGCTACCAAACCCTGCACATAAACGTCAGTGACGCCATGTGTTTCTTCTTCTCCTGTTTTGCTTCATGGCGGTAGGCATCCGATTTTCAGGTGCATTATCGCCCCCTGCTGGACTGTGGACCAGAGTCAACTATCCATACCGAACCCTGTCTCTCGCTCAAATAATTGAGGATACTACTATACATAATATTCCATGGTGGTATACTAAATAAAGATTTCATATGTATCTCCTTCAACCCATATTTCTTAAGTTTCACTATATGATATGATAATCACATCTCCCAGTTGGATGCTTACCTATTATCTCTTATCTGTAATGTGATATTCAATCGTGTGTGACCCAATCTAGTGATGATGGTCTCTTCCTTAGTAGTTTAGTACTTCTTCCTAATTGTCTCCCACCATCCACTCTCTGTTGTACTGTGTATGCTGTCCTGTCTTTACTTTATCCCACTTCTCTTGCCAGCTGTTAGTGATGCTATTCAACGAGAATTCATCCCTGTGAAATAGCACACAGACTTAAAACAATATATAAAGTTTATTCATTTGAAATATATTTTAAAAGTCAATTGACTCTCTTAAAGGGTTTATACAATATTTTAAATTGAGAAGTTTGCAATTAGTACAGATTTTCAAAATGGGCCAATATAAAGTAAATTCAATAAGCCTTTAAAAAGTTGCCAATTCTTTTAAATGTTTTATGTAATGTTTAAATCAAATTTATTTATTAAACAATTTCTTATAAACAATTTATTAAACAATGTGAATAGACTATGGCTAACTGGAAGATTCCACAGGATAACCAATTTGGATTCTTTAGAACATTTACCCCTGAGGACAGAATAGTTAATTCTATTCTATTCTATTATTAATGTTCTATTGTAGGCCCTATTGTATTGTATAATAATATGTCCATAAGAATCAAAATCATGTCTTTATAAATATGACAATTACTACATTTATGTTGCCAAAGTGCTAATAGGAATTAAGACAAAAATAAAGAATAATACAAATATTAATACAAATGTACAGTACAATTAAAAAGCAGGTATATACTGTACATGCACACAATATTACAGTTATGATTATATTAAATTCTATTCTATTCCATCCTGACCAATAATATAATCATCCAAAGTCAGGGATAAACTCATTGCCAACATCCTTGGATTAGTATAAAATTTCAACCCCGAAGTCACAGATATTATTCAGCTAGTTTGGAACAGGATTTAAACATGAAAGAAATCTTTAGATCGAATGTTCCTTTGTGTAATTTCACAATGAAACATTATCTGGAGCTGCTTCCGTGACAACATTGAGAGCTTGACTCTGGAACCATGTTTCATTTCACAATAGCGCAAAAACTGCCAGACGTTGTTAAGACTATGTACAAAGTTCAGCCAAATGCCTTGGTTATTCATGACTCACTTAATCCTATATTTAACCACAAACCACTGGCCAAGCAACAAGCTGCCTCTGCAACATCTTCAGGCAACCACAAGATGTCACACCTGCCTACCAGCGGGCAGCGATTCCCAAACTACTTATGTCAAACTGCTATGTACGTGAAGGTTTTTTTTTTGGGGTCAGGATTAAAATGTAATCATTAAGTGCTTTATTTTTTACTGTAGCACTAGGAATGATCGTGCCACAATTAAATGTCAAATTGAAAATGAAAATAAAGGGAAATTGAAAAGAGAAAACGCAATTGCAATAGTCAAGCCAGGATGAAATAAAAGCGTGGCTGATCATCTCTAGCTCAGGTTGTGATACAATAGACCTTAGTTTGGCAATGTTTCTTAAATGGAAGAAACATGTACGGGTCAAATTGAAAATGTAAAGTCAAATCCAAAAAGTTAAATCACCATTTCCTGTTTTCACATTACTGTCTCTCTTTTTCATTTGGCTTTTTCCAATTGTATGTAAATGAGGAGGCATGGCCCTTCCATACACCAAGCAAGCAGGGTGGGTCTCAGAAGGTGTAGTGGCACCTTACAAACACCAGAGGGAGCCACGCTTCACGAGGGGGCAAAGTGTTGCCTCAGCTGCACAGCTTGTCCTGCAGCTGTAGTATGGAAAACCAAGGACCTACAATAGCAAGGAGGTCACCCTGCTTAATAACTATAGAAGTGCTTATTGCAAGGGTCACAAAACAAGCATTCTAATGCAATCACAGCTATGGAGTACAGGATCCAGTGGCATGGAAATGCTCATAATATCTCTGTCTGTATATTCTCAACAAAAACACAAACACTGCCATTAACAATCTGTTTATGCTATATTTAAAATTATTTATCATTCGGGTAATGTGCTACAGGCAAGGCAGTTCTTCAGTGGCAGTTTCTAGGGAACCAGTCTTAACGGTGATGGTGTCATTCTTCCATAGCCATTACAATATGCAATCTAAATTTATTTTATAATATGTTAAAGCAAAAATCCTGTCTGAATTGTCTTTAAAGGGAACAGTTGTATCCTCCTCGAGGATCTCGCTCTGTGTCCTGGGTTTCTCTCTCTTCAGCCAGTCTACCCTCAGCACTGGAACCACCAAGGTTATAATAATCCAGCTCAATGTTCTCCTCTCTTCTTGGCATCTGTCTCCTGGTGGCCTGGAGAGACATTACACCGGCCTCAACTAAAATGATACAGTTTTAATACTTTAACTCACCCTCTCCTGAGTAAAGATATGTTCAATACCTTGCAGCAGACACAGAGGCCAGTGATAGACAGCAGCATGATGACTAGTTTGATGATGAAAGCAGTCACAGGAGATGCTGCAGAATCAAAACAGATCACATCAGACCACCTAACATCAAGTGAACAACAGTTTTCATTACACAGAGAGTTTAAGTTGCACTAAACCCATTAAAATCACATTAGCCTACTTTTTTTTTTCACAGCATAAAGTAATTTCATCCACTCTAAGGAGTATGTTGTTGTTGTCAATCTAAAACCACATTTCTACAAAAGGTCTGTTTGCAGAAGTGTAAAACAGGGTGATTAGGAGTTTGTTACTTTGCATTTCCCCATGAGGTACACACAGTGATCAGACAAAAACAGGATCTATAAAAAGCTTTATAGAATGAAGAACGCTTATATTCTCATTACTGGCCATGTCTTTTTCAAACAACAAAACAGATGTACACTGTAATGTATTCCCGTTTGATTCAGGTTACCTGTGACAGTGAGATGGAGTATCTCGCTCTCAGAGGAGAAGTTATGAGAGAAAACATAGATGTGATAAACACAGATGTACTCCCCCTGGTGGGCATCATCTGCAGCAGGAAACAGGAAGTGGGCAGAGTGATTGACAGCTGTCTGGGTGTGGTTGTATGTTGTGTTGGAGGCAGTGAAGGCGAGGTGGAAGGAGCCTCCTGGGTACTGTGGCTGGATGGAGCAGGTGATGGTAAAGGTGAGACCTTTGACCACCTGCCGCCCCTGCTGGTGTCCCTCAGAGACCCCGTGCATGGAGGGAGAGACAGAGATGATTGGATGAAACAGCAGATCTGTAAACAGAGAGGGGAGGATGAGAGGAAACGAATTCTATGGTTATTATACCGCTTGCCACTATCCTGGTTTATTCTGTTTGGACGGGATCCATTTGTGCCATGCGTGTATGTTTTATTGCAGAACTACAACTACTATCAGAATATAGCACTATTCAAACAAAGTCTGATTGTGTATCTCTGGTTGACTGCATATGGGTAAGACAGTGTTATAAGAAACACAGCAGTGTTATTTTAGTTGTGTCAATGTACTGGTACTGAATAACTCCTGTTGTGTGTATTTGTTTTATTGCAGAACTACAACACTATCAGAATATACCAGTTCAAACTTCAGTCAGGCTGTGTGTCGTTCTTCAACAAGGTTTTAACTGACACCTGGCAGCAGATGATGCTTACGCTGTCCTGACCAGCTCTGGTCTATAGCAGCACCTCTTCATAACAGAGTCAAGGACATGTGACAGAGTTTATCATGTCATTGTTTAGTGTTACCTGTCCTGAGCAGGTAACAACAACCACCGGGAAACTCTACTGGACCCAATCACTGTTCCACATTCCCTCAGTGCAGACTGAGACCCAGAACAGGAAGAACATGTTGTTTTGTAGAGTACATTATTTAAGTTGAAACAGTTCAGTCAAATGTAAACCACTGACTGATGTTATGACAGAGGAAGTGACAGACCATAAAGAAAACTGTTGTTGTTGTTTTTACCTGAGCAGATCAGCTCTGTGATCGTTGAGGAAGAACCACCCAAGTTTGTTACACACTCCCTCGGTGCAGACCCATACTCAAGACAGAAAGACATAATCCACCATACAGGTTGTTCTGTAGAGTCATCTTTCACTTCTATTGAAACAACAGAGCCACAGTCCATCTGTCTACATACTACATCTGCTGAGTTCAGTTCCTCATCAGAGCCCCAGTATAGCAGTGGTCTCCACTCTCCCTGGTGTTTAAACTCCAGTCTACCAGCACAGCGGTTGTCTCCTCCCACCAACATGAAACCATCAGGCTCTGGACAGAGACAAGAGGGTAACTAATTAAATAAACAAATAAAGAATGTTGCACCTACAGCCTATAAAAATAACAAACAAAAAAAATTATATATAGTTGTTCTGTAAGAACAATATTTTTTATTTGAAAAAACATCAGCCTAAAACAGAACTGTAGTTTCTCTTTCACCTGAGCAGGTGAGTCCAACAGCCTTGCCAGGTGAGCAGGTGTTTCTTGTTGAGCCTGAGGTTCCACAGCCCAGGAGAAGGAACTCATCACCTTTACACTGGAACTCTTTGGTCCAGAATGGATCCTCCACTTCTCCATAGAGCGCCCCCTGGAGGACTGAAGGAGCCCCACAGCCAAGCTCCCTACAGACCACCTCTGCATCCTGATAGTCAAAGTCAGCTTCACACACTGAGGCCCATGACTGATTAGTCTTCACCTCCACTCTGCCTGAACACAAACTAGTCCCATTCACCAGCCTCACAGACTCTGAAAAGACAGACAGGCAGAAACACAGAGAGAGTCCAGTTTCCATATTCACACAGTTCTGTTTGAACAGGACCCATTTGGTCCATATCCAGAGAACATCTCTGCTTGTGTTTCCACATTACCATTCACAAGCTGCCAAACATCCATTCGACAGTCACAACATGGAGATCAGAGTCTAACAAAGTACAGTTTAGAGTACAGGTCAACAATTCCCTAAGGGATTATTTTGTCCTTGTCATACTGTAAGACATAATCCACCATACAGCTTGTTCTGAAGAGTCATCTTTCAGTTCTATTGAAACAACAGAACCATAGTCCATCTGTCTACATAATACAGCTGTAAACGTCTGGTTCCAATTAGAGTAGATCAGTGATCTCCAGTCTCCCTGGTGTTTAACCTCCAGTCTACCAGCACAGTGAGTGTCTCCTCCCACCAACCTGACATCATCAGGCTCTGGACAGAATAAGTAGTTAAATAACAGCAATGTTACTTTTATCTGAAAAAAAATCACCTCAATCAGCCTTTTTTAATACTCTACTTACCTGTTTCATGTGTTGATTCAGTCTGGAGCCCTGAGGAGAAATAAATGAGTATCATGATTTGAGTCCTGGACAGACCAAACTCTCTCCAGGTGCCTTGGCAAGGCTATTCCAGCACCTCACAACTTTGAAAAACAACATTATTCACTGAATTTACTGATGAAGACGTTGACAATGTCACAGCAAATCATATTAATAATTGGAAGAGTTCAGTATTAACGATGAGATGATTGAAAGAGATAAGACACACACACACACTTTACACATGAGATGAGATAAGATCTTCTTGGGGAAATTACGTTGTCATAGCAGCAGAAAATCAGACATGAAAAAAGAATACATAACATAAACAAAATACAAAACAACTAAATACAAATACAACTTAGCAGGGAAACAATACAACACACCGGGGAATGTTAATGGAATGGGAAATAAAAATATGACATATAAATATATTAAATATATACATACGTACGTACACAGACACACACACAGTCAACACCAGAACACACACAAACTCTCAAGACCCCGGAACACATAGACACATATTTAACACTAGAACACAAACACACTCAACAATGGAAAACTCACACACACAAAACTCCAGAACACACACACACCAGCTGTACTTACACACATGTAGCACAACATAAACTCAACACCAGAACACACACACACACACACACAGTTTCTATTACCACATTAGACCAAAGCAATCCATTAAATCACTTTAAAATCTCACGTGATGTACAGTATGTCGTTTAGGTTTTGTAGCTCATGTAAAACTTAACATTGTATTATGGGCTCGCACAGTCTCTCTATCTATTCCTACAGTATCTCTCTCTTTTCCTTTCTTTCCTCTGTCTTTATGATTTGACACTGAAGGCTTCATTCTCCTCTCTACCTGCCTCAGTGTCTTTCACACGTCCATCATTAAGTCCTACCTGGGCTCCACAGCAAGATGAACAGCATCACAATTTGATCCATCAGACCAGCTAGATGGATGTGGTGCTGTGAGCCTGGTCAGTCTGTAGCGTTAACTGGCTTAACTCTGGCCCCTTAGTGCCTTAGAATAAAGGCATTATTATTATTAGTCTTCTATCTCTTTATGTTTGACACTACAGCTCTCCTCTGCTAGTCTGATGTTGTGCCTCCTCTCCATCCATATCTCCTCATCAGTTTCATGTGGTTTCTTTCTAAGTCCAGCCCCACCTCGCTGGATGAGACAGGAAACTGCAGGTGATAACCAGAGTCTCTTCCTGTTGCTTCATGATGTTTGTACAATCTTCAATTTCACACACACAAGACACAGAAATACTGATAATAATAATAATAATAATAATACATTTTATTTGTATAGCGCTTTTCATACAAAGATTGCAGCTCAAGGCGCTTCACAACAGCAAAAATTTACATGGTTCATGATATACAGGCAATAAAATAAATCAAAGAAATTGATAAATCAAACATATTAGAAACTAACATTCCAATAGGCTCTTTGAAATAATGTAATTGAGTTACTAACATTAGAGTGTAGGGAGAGTAATAGAATGCAGAAACAGTAGATAAAGTTATATAAATCAAACTTAATAATAATATAGATGGTAGATCATATACATAGTACAATTTATAAATCAGTTAATACATCAGACATATTAGAAACTAACATTCCAATAGGCATTTTGAATAGGATAGTAGATCATATAAATAGTACAATTAATAAATCAGATTCCCTTTGCTAGAGGAGATAGGCTTTGGCAAAGAGAATGGTTTTGAGCTGGGTTTTAAAGGAGTCTAATGTTCTGGCTTCCCTGATAGTTATGGGCAGTGTGTTCCATATCTTTGGGGCGTAGTTTTTAAAGGCTTCGTCACCAATCTTTTTATTATGGTTTCTGGTGACCTCGAGCAGTCCTGCATATGATGACCGGAGTGTTCTTTTCGGTATGTAGGTTGTAAGTGTGTCTGTAATGTAGCTGGGGCCTTGTTTATTTAGGGCCTTGTATATGATGAGTAAGACTTTGAAGTCTATTCTAGATGTTACAGGTAACCAGTGTAGGGAGGCTAAGACAGGGCTAATGTGATCTCTCTTCTTAGTTTTGTTGTTTGTTAGTAGTCTAGCTGCAGAGTTTTGGATGACCATCTGGAATCGATGAGGAATCGGATTGATAAGAGTAGGGATGTTCATCAATAAGAAATTATCAATGTCGATGCCTTATCGATTCCCTCTTATCGATTCCTTCCTTCGATCGATAAGAGGGAATCGATAAGGCATCGACATCGATAATTTCTTATCGATTAACATCCCTACTCTTATCGATCCGATTCCTTATCGATTCTCTTATCAATTCCAGATGCTAAGATGCTTGGTATTTACAAACCATTTGCCTTGTTCGTCAGATTCAGAAGTTTCCAACGGTACCTGAATGCATCACCAGCGCTGACTGCAACATACCAAAATTGCGGGCGAAAGACCAGAGAAATTCGTCTGTAAATTCATTCCTCACGTCCCAGATCGAAAATATGCAGAAAATAAACCATTCGCTCGATCTAAAGGCTGTAAAAACAGACGTGTCAACAAATCCGTGATGATCATGAACATCGCTCTTAGTCTCGTCTTTTTTACACAAAGCTGTTTCCTCGTCCTTTTTTGTGAAATGCAGCCAAGCCTTGGAGCGCTTCTTTCTTTCAGCCATTCTGTTCCCCACTTGCTTTTCTCTCGAATTACATCATGCGTTTGGATTCGCTGAGCCAGGCATCGATAAGAGGAACCAGTTCTCAAAGAGGAATTAGATTCCATGGAATCTAAACTTTTCTTATCGATGGACCCGGAGAACCAGCTATCGATTAACATCCCTAGCATGGACTCTCGTGTCCCTTCAGATGTCCACTTTGACTAAACCCTTTGCTACACACTGAAATACTCAAATGTCTCTCTAGTGTGGAATTTCATGTATTCCTTCAGATTTCTACTTACATTTAATCTTTTACTAAAGATTGAATTGAAGGTTTCTCACCAATGTGGCATTTCATGTGTCGCCTCAGATCACTACTGTGTCTCAATCGTTAACTACAGATTGAACGACTGAAAGGTTTCTCCCCAGTGTGGACACGCATGTGACTCTTCAGATCTGGTCTTCGGCTAAATCCTTTACTACAGATTGAACAACTGAAAGGTTTCTCACCAGTGTGGACACACATATGTATATTCAGATTTGCACTATGACGAAACGTTTTACTACAGATTGAACAACTGAAAGGTTTCTCCCCAGTGTGGACACGCATGTGACTTTTCAGATTGGCTCCCTTGCCTAAATGTTTTACTACAGATCGCACAACTGAAAGGTTTTTCACCAGTGTGGACATGCATGTGACTCTTCAGACTGCTCCCTTGACTAAATGTTTTACTACAGATTGAACAACTGAAAGGTTTCTCACCAGTGTGGAACCTCATGTGACTCTTCAGATGGCTCCCTTGCCTAAATGTTTTACTACAGATTGCACAACTGAAAGGGTTTTCACCAGTGTGGAACCTCATGTGACTGTTCAGATGGCTTCCTTTG
>OMKK01090058.1:0-11599 GCA_900302305.1 Polymixia japonica
TGTAACTCATCAGATTAATCATATGTATGTATATATATATATATATATATACAGTACCAGTCAAAAGTTTGGACACACTTTCTCATTCAAATACATGGGAAAGTGCGTCCAAACTTTTGACTGGTACTGTATGTGTGTGATTTTTTATATTACAATATTATTATATTATTTTGGTTGTGCACCCTTATCTTTTTGGCATAAGCAGCTACTTTTCTTATTTGACAAGACCACAACAATTTTAAAAAGTCTGTTTGAAGGTAATAGCTTCGCTCTAATGGGCTTAAAGGAATTATTAATATTCCATGTATTTCCTGTTTTTTCAGAACCCACGGGGCTCTACTGAACACAAACTCCCCTCTATTGTGGAGACCAAAGGCAATGAAGCTGACGAGTTCTTCCATCTCTCTCCGGCGACGTGCTCCCGCCGAAACCTCCTGCTGCCCAGCCTCAGCAGCCCTGTTCGCCGTACCTCCCTGGGGAATCTCTTAGGGGACGAGCTGCGGCAGTTCAATGCCTTACGCCGCTGCCGCTCGCCCAACCTCAGCCGCAGTCAACGGGGCCAGAGCCCGTCGCCTCAGCAACAGCCCAAAAGAGAGCACAGCACCCCTACGGCGGCATCCGCACCGGCTCCGGGAGACTCCGGGGCAGAGCAGAAGCCCTCTAAGTTACTCATCCCAACTGTCACCTGCTTTGGACCCCCGGACCTCAGTCCCAGGTATTGCGAAAGCTCTTGTCAAACTTTTATTATTTTCCTCTATTATTCCTCTATTATTTTCATCTCAGCCAAAAAACAAGCACTCACTCAAAGTAACTCTTTTAAAAGCTTTTGAGTTTGATTAATGGCTTTTTCATGTTCAAGAAGACAGCAGCTCACTGAAATGAACCATGTGCCCATGGAGACCAGCTAGCCATACTTCAAGTCATGATACACCATCTAGTTGCTATAAATGGATTGCATTTGCATTGCATATTTCAACAGGTATCCCTGTAATTCATTAACAAAGCACCTTATCTACTTGCCACAACCATCCATATTCATAATGTAACGGTAGGTCACCCAGTAAGCCCCACATGTGGGAAAGAGATGGTTGAGAAGGCTCAGATGTCCACCCATCCAGACAGGCACTGGGCTCTTTTCCCCACGTTGACCCCAGATGGGCGTCTGCCAGCAGCAGCTCTCATGGCAGCTCGTCAGGTCGTCTGGCGGCTTGGCGATAATTGAAAAAGCTCTACTGTTACATTAACTCGCGCTTCCCCCTCCCCTCGTGCCAGGGTTGTCGACGGCATCGAAGACGACGGACACGCGTTCCACTTCAACGTGGAGCGGAGCGGACCTAAGGCCAGTACAAGTGGCAGTACCCGAGGTAAGACGAACCGCCGCCAGCGGGGTGTTGACTGCCGGCAGGAGGCTCACCTGGATGCCAGATGGCTGGAGGTGAACTGATGGGGTTCAAACAGTGGCTACCATCATGCAGTCCTAGCTCCTTCTGGGGAATATGATAGGACAGAGGGATGACATGACTGCCAGGTGTCTACAGGGTCAACCTACACAGCAAGGGACAACTGGGGACAAAGTGGGTACCAGATGGATAGATAGATAGACACACAGACAGCAGTGAAGCCAGGGTCCTTCTGAATCACACTGCATTAATTATTCATATAATCCACATGCTGTAGCTTTATCACTATGAAGTCAGCTATTTACATGTTTTCTCCTCTTTCCATCTTTCCAGACCCCAGACAGGCCAATGCTGCTTTGCTGTCGGAGACAGAGGAGGTCAGGCAGAGCATCAGTCAACTTAACCAAAAGGTACAGTAAAGCTCATAAGCCCAAATTACAATGGTTTGGCACAAAGATAATGTACCAGTTAGAACCTCCAACAGTCCATCACTTCCTTTGTTGGCCTAAAAAGAAAACAACATGACTTGACCACCCACTTTCCGTATTCATGCTAACTGCATGTTTCATCACTTGCACTCAGTTATCCTTCACAGCGCACCTTTTTTTTGGATGGAGTGGATATGCGATGTCAGTGAAATGCACAGTTCATCAGTTAAACGTGAATGAATTTACGATGTGAAAATACAACACAGCCATTTCCACGGTAGAACTGAAGTTCCCCTTTCAGTATAGTGATGTCATCGCAAACCGACAAAATAAACATGAACGCATAGAGTATTATCAGAGCTGATTTCCTGGCGTCTTATCAATCATCAACCCCGGGGCGAACTGTATCGTGAGATCCAGAATGTGCTTAATTTCGGCAACTGTGTCACGGTGCATCCCAGCATCCATAATGTGCATGTAGATAGAGGAAAGGCAGGTGCAGCGAGGCGATCCAGATGGGCTGAGGTAGGTGCTGTCTGAAGTAGGTATTAATTAATCAGCAGGGGTGCTTCTGCAATGCAGGGGAAAGTCTGGACCGCTGACTCGACAATACAAAGAAAAAAGAAATTTGACGGCAAGCCAGGTCTACTTGTGTTTCCTCTTTGTCCCTCTTTTCCTCTCGTTTCGCTGCAGCTTTCCCACGTTTCTGTCTACTCGTTCCCCTATTTGCGTCAGTTATGAACTCCCCCTGGATTTCAGGGCTGCGTAAGAGGCCACTTTTTCGAGTCGCAGAGAAGATTATGAATTGTTTGGTACCCTATTGGGAGGTCATCAGGAATGTATATCTGGACAGGATTCTGAGATCAAGTCTTAAAGATAGAAGCTGATTAATTTGTCCCTTTATGCAGGGGACTTAATTAGGTAGAAGGTTTTTTTTTTTCATAAACTGTACTTGACAACTCAAAGTAATGGTGGGAAGTGTGCCCTAAGGGATAGGATATGCTCCAAGTCTCTTTATATCATCACCAAAGAGAATATACTGTGTGCACTCTCTTCACAGATGGGCACATTGAACCAGGAAGTATCTCAGCTAACCAAGGACCTCCACCATATGATGCATCTCCTCCAGGCTCAGGTGGCTGTACACCACTACGCGACCTCCCTCTCCTCCTACCCTTACGGTGTCCACATGGTTTCCAACCCTCCCTCCGTCCCCAGCACTGGCATGACGTACAACCTGGCTCCCAGCTTGCACCTCCATCACGATCCTGGGAGCTTAGAGGGCCACTGCCACCACAGCGGCCCCCATGTTGGCCAGTGGAACTACAGTGGAGCCCCTGGAACTCAGCCGGAGAGCCACTACCAGCCCCAGCCTATAGACTCAGCGCCCAGGCCAGGCCCATGCCACAGCTCAGGGAGCAACCCCGCCCAGCATCCTTGGACTAGCCCTTCCCTTCTCAGCATCAGCCCAGCCTTCCAGGGTGGAGGACCAGGCCTGGCACCTCACACTGGGCACGAAAGCTCTGACAGTAGGCCTCTCAGTGCTAGCCCTACTGCGATCAGCCAGTCCCAGCCCACTTTGTGCCTGCAGCCTTCCAATTGCAGTGCTGAATATTCTTGCCTTTTGTCCAGTGCCCCTACATCTACCCACAGCCTGTTGGATCCATCACCTAGCTCATACTCCCAGCTCTACCTGCCCTCCAACTCCCAGCTCCACCCACTACAAGCCACACAAGGGGACATTTGTGTTCTGGCATCTGACCTCCAAGGTCATATTCTGACACAGGACAACTCCAGCCTCCAAGTGGAGGAGCCACACCTCTCCATTCACCCCATCCCTGCCTCTCCACCCACCTTCCACTGCCAGCCACCTGTCTGCTCCCAGGACTCAGAACCTCCAAGGCCAGATGCTCTTGATGGCCATATCCCACTGGGCGACCCATCTGCCGTAGGACACACTAGTCTGGAGTGTCTGCTGGGGAAAGGGGACTCCATGGAGAGCAGGGACAGCGAAAGTGTGTCATCCCGGAGGTCCAGCATCGGCGTGCAGACTCAGAGCACGGAGCAGTCGTGGTGTCTGGACCTCACAGACTAGAATGAACCGCGGGTCTCGTGGCGGACACTTTCAGCGACAGCAGCGGGCAGTGCACTTGAAAAAGAGCAGCGCCGGACAAGGAACTCAAGTTACTGACATGCGACTTCTCACAGTGTTTGAAGTGACTGCTGGAGATTGTCAATGTGTGCCGTGTTTTCAACCCAGTTCCTGGGCTCTCCATGTTTGTCAAACTCCACGCAATTTACAGCTCTACTATGCAAAAGCATGTCACTTGTGCATTACCTTGGCTTTGCTACAGTGTGTCACGAAGAGTACTTTTCTCTTATTCGTTAATTCATGTGTCGAATTTACGGAATTCAAATTTAAGAATAGGCATTATTTAGAGGAACTTTTGGAAAGAACTTTATATTTTATTCTTGCAACTGAAATGCATAAAATGGTTGTCAAGAAGTGGATTATCAGACCACATGAGCACAACCTGGCCGGCAGTATAGTGTAAGTCTCTTTAAAGGGGTAATTGATACAAAGCCATGAGAACAGTTAGAAAATATGATTATAGCTTTGATAAACTGGCTTCTGCTATGGAACATTTGAGTCATAAATAGAATAGAATATTGTTTTCTCTCCACTGAAGCATTGTGTAAATCTTCAATATCTTTGAATTGTCTAACAACTTTTAACAGTTTTTAATAGGGCAACATAATGAATGTTTATAGTACACAGTATGGACATTTGGCACAATATGCCATTACAAAATGTATTTATTTATTTATTTATTTATAAGCTATCAATCAAAAACTATCAGAGGCATTACTGGAACTAGTGATGTACAGTCTAGTCACTACCACCAATATCTTGCTACATCCATAAAGAAACGTATATGTCCATGACTGCACCATGGCATGGTATTATGCACAACTTTTTGAGACTTTAAAATATCTACCTTTACTAGCTCCGAGCTCTATCGAACATCGACCCTTAAGCCCTACAATAATGGGTTCCAGTATATACTTTTTCAATATCCTCAGAGGAATTTGCAGTTGATATTACTTGTTACCTCCTTGCATGGTAAAGTTGTTAATTCTTTTTCCTAAGGAAAAGGTATCTAAATCAATGTGTAAGCATTCTATATTACAACCTGTAGATTGTGTAGAAAAAATACTGTATTTGCATGGCAGTTCAAGGCAGGCTGGTCAGAATGGTTGTTTTGTTTTTGGCATACTATGTAGCAAAGCACGACACATATTTCATGTGCGCTACACAGCACAAAAATCGTTTTTTGTTTTACATGGTATGTTTTTCCCAGTTTGGCATTTTTATTTTGACAACTTTTTGAATTCTTGGAATATGAATGTTCAAATCAAAGAAACTTCAAAAAAGCAGTTACTGTACACAATATAGATATAATTTAATTGAGAATCTCCTTTTGTATATTCTCCTATTTAACATCTTTTAGGAGTGGTGATATAATTAATTATCCTCCATAAAAGGTATTGCATATGAGCAGTTTCAGTTAGATTTGTTGTGTAATCGTTTTGGGTACAATTTGGAAACAAAATGCACAGTTGCAAGTTGCAACACTTCACAATAGTTGCTTCACAATAAAGTAAAAAAAACAAAAAGTTATTTCTGAAAAACCCAAAGCATTAGCAAAACAGCATTGCCTATCAACAGTTAAACATATCTATACTGCTAGCTGGAAAATGAGTCCATCAGTTAAATATTTCATATTTTTATTAATTTTCAAAATATGAATGCCTCCTGAGAAAAAATATCATAACATCTAAATATTCATGTAACATTCAGAGTATTGAGTACCGTTATTCTGTTTGACATGATTTCTCCTTGACTGATAAAATAAAGTATGCTGAGGTTTCTCACTGTGTCCTTTACTTTGGGGTTTTTGACGAAAACAGTTTCTGACAAATTCCATCTATGACAGATGTTGATTGTCTATCTTTGCCCCAGGCTTAAATCTTGCTGTTTACCCACAAGCCCCCAGTGCTGGGAAACACTGGTAATGAGGTGTCACCAAAGGACACCACAAGCCATCCAATCATCGACAACCTCACAGTTGCTCTGGTGGCATTAAATCAGCAATCTCATTAGCAATCTTGTCCTCACCATCGATGGCTGCTCCATCTGCCCCTCCTCAGAGGTAAGGAACCTGGGTGTCTTGCTGGACCTGACCCTTTCTCACTGGCACATCAAGTCAGTCACCAAATCCGCTGACATCCAACATCCCCCGTCTCCGCCATTCACTCTCTGACACCTGTAAAAAGTGGATTTGTTTCACCAAAACTTTAATCCACTCATTTGTCACTTCCTGCCAGGATTATTATCGGCATCCTTCTCGGTGGCCCTTCCAGCAAGGCCCTGGATCGGCTACAATACTTTCAAAACTCCGCTGCTAGGATCCTTACCCTCACTAAACCCTGGCAGCACATCACCCCAGCCCTGCAACAACTCCACTGGCTCCCTGTAAAACTCTGAATTTCCTTCAAGATCCTCCTACTCACCTATAAGTCACTCCATGGCCTGGCTCCTGCCTACCTAACGGACCTGCTGCATCCCAACACCCCCGCACACGGCCTCTGATCCTATGATGCCAATCTGGTTATCCCCCCGCACCAGGCCACTCACACTTGGCGACCGAGCCCTGCTGCTGCCCCCAAACTGTGGAACCCCCACTCCCCACCCACCATCTGCTGCTCTGACACCATCAACACATTCAAGACCAGACTCACGACCCACCTGTTCAGGTTCTGAGCAGCACTATCCCTCCAGTTGTCTTCCTTTAATGTTATCTCTCTATCTCACTTCCATAGATAGCTGACCTTGGCTAGGCTTTCTGGGCACTGTACAGGGGAGCCAAGTATATAGAGTATATATAAAGAGTGGTAAATATACAATGTTCATGTAACATCTGTATCGAACAATTGCATAATCTAAGCAGTGGGCAGCCATATTCATACCTTTGGGGCATCAGTGATCGAGACTCAGGTAAGGCAGATGAATTCATTGATCTGCTTTGAAATCTGTTTTTACTCTGATGAGTGCTATTATAATCTGGGGCTTTTCCAATCTTTGCAAAACAGGAATTACACAAGGCGTTACAACCCAACAAAGGGGAACAAAACTGCATTTTTGAGCACACTTCCTATTCTTTTGTTGTAAATACTGGTGTGAAGTGTCCTGAAATTGAAAGAAGATGAAGACTTTGGTTGTTATTTTTCTGGTTGCACTGGCCTTCAGCTATGGTGAGTTTCCTTCCTCGGCAGTACTAGTCAGTTCATTTCACTCGTTTCATTGAAAGGTTTTCTGTCCAGTCTTTGTTGGCTTTTAGTTACATCATAACACTTCTACAATGTACAAATTACAGCTTTATTTCTAATCATACACATTACGACAAAAGTTAACAAAACCATGCTAGGCTACTTTAACGAATCGTAGGAAGTCATGTGGTCTTTAGAAACCATGCGTACGCTATGTTTTGAGTGTGATATAGGGACACCGTGGCCGAAAGGCGAAGAGAGAAAGTGCATGCATAACAAATGACAATTTAATTGGTCTACAATGGGAGTAAATTGGATATCCATCAATTCAGCCAATGATCTCGCCTCGCCCTCGGCCTATTTAGCCTGAAAGAAAACGTGTGAATTTGGGCCACTGATTAATGATATCTAATATGACCAATTAATTGAAATTGCGCTCATTATAAAACGGGGGCATTAATGGTCGTGCGTAACGGTGCGCAATGGCTGCTTTGGCGCTTTTGGGGGACCTTGCCAATGGGAGAGAGCGGGTGTTCACCGATTGTGCGGATTTTCTGGCCCATGATGACGACTGGTTGATAAATGTTTCCGAGAGCCATTATGTTGGATCTCTATACGGATTTGGGTCCTGTGTTGGAATGTTGCCCTAGCCATTTCTCTTTACAATAATCACTCATTGTTCAGAATGGGTTCGAGCCATTTATTGGGAAGCCAGACTAATTATGGGCGTTTCAACAAACGCAAAATGTAAGGTAAAATATGGGAGTTGACGGGTTGTGGACAAGGAGTAAATTGGGATATGAAGACAAACGTGCTTACCGGTCGTGTAGGCAGTGCTCATAAATCTCAGAAAAACTTTCCAGTTGTCTCCGTACATATCCTTTTACGGATGAATTTACACAGAGCTTGATACTACATTTGCCCCCCTGGATTATTTAAAATAGTGCACGTTGTCGTACAGTCACTGTGGTGTACGCCTGCGCCTTGAACACTAAAATCAAACATCCCCTTGATGACAGGCTATTGAAATGCAATAAATACACAAAGGAAAACACAGCGCCACCTTCTGGACACACCAGGTATGCTATTGCTTCAATTTCTTGGCGCATAAACTCGCCAATAAATGTTTGGGCAAGCAGGGAAACCACGATTTCAGGGAAACTTGCATCATCAACATGGCAAAGTTTCTCGGGTAGATAAGCTGTCAATAACCACTTTTCTTCTGTTCTTCGAGTGTTGTCATGAACAAATGTGCGACTGTCGCTATGAATAAAGATGTTGATTGAATAGCACAATACATCACTAAGAAAAGTTGTAATTATTTAGAAATATATGGTACCATTTTTGGAGTGAACAATAATATTGAAGAGCATCGTTTACTTCCAGGAGAGGGTCTGAGGTGCAACAACTGCATTGGTAGAGGCTGCACCAACCGAGTGGAGACCTGCCAGAATGCGTATGACGTCTGTGCCAGGGTCTTCTACCTGCCCCCCATGAGTAAGTACTGTGTGTCACTGTGTGTAATGAGAACCCGAGTACCTTTTCCAAGGATAAATATGTCCCGCATGAATGACTCCCTGTGTTTATCTGTAGTAATCAAGGTTCTTTGACCGTTTGTATTCAGACAGCAACACATTCATGTTTGTGTATAGTTATTTCTTTGAATGTGAGATGAAAAACAGTGACTTGGATGTTACAGTTACAGTCTGCTTTAATTTGAGGGTATCTGTGTTTTTGTTTTTTTTCACTTTTTCACCTCAGAACCAGACTATTTCAAGCGTTGCATGAAGGAGTCTGACTGCCGGCTTCTGCAGTCCATGCCTAGTATGATGACTGTCACCTGCTGCAACATGGACCTCTGCAACTGAGACTAATAAAGTTCTTATGGAGATGTCATTATAAAAAATTCAGTCACTTTTTTTATCATATAAGATGTGTGGGCAGGTCCAAAGCAACCTACAGTATGTAAAAGAGAGCTTGTGGTGGTTGTGCTAGAGAGCTTTTCCCACTAGCAACAGGAATGCTTTTAGCGTCTGTCTTTTCACAAATAATTAAATAAACCAACAACTTAAAAATAAGGCGTGTGCTCAGATAAACCCATCGCTCCCATTCTATGAGGGGTTGGAAGTAATAATAACACAGACAAGATTGTAAGATGAAGTCAAATTGTGATGAGCATGCTTTTTCCATTACATGTAGACGCTCACTAATATTTAATGATAAATGGCCAAGAATCATCTTACCAGCAATTTAGCAGTGTTAATAATAAATTATGGTGGTGATGACTGGTGAAATGTGGCTTTGTTTTTATCAAATCAACACTGTTTTAATTTATTGCTCTATTTCCCCCCCAGTTATATGTTGTTTCTTCCATCATTTATCTGACAGTCCAAAGGGAGCAGTCTGCTTACAGGCTTACATACAGAATATAAGGTCTATTATTTTGCAACAACACAAATAAGTAGGCGAGTCATAAAAGGTCTAATTTGTTTGGTACTAAATGTGTAGTCCTAAAATAAAGATATATGAAGTATTGTTATCCACTTGATTTGATTAGAATAATGTATTTTTTTTGGTATGGTGCAACCATCACAATAACTCTGCCGTCAACGCAGTTTGTCTTTCAAGGTTATTTGATTAAACTTTGCAACCAGATGACATACTTCACAGTGATAGTTAATGATACACTGGTTTTGCAATAGTGGAAATGCAGTAGTTGCGTAACAAGTCTAAATAAAAAGATAGCTGGTAGAGGTCACACACAAGCGTACCTTTGGAGTATCAAGACTCAGGTAAGAAGGCCTACGTTGAGGGACTACCGTTATAATTTTGAATTTACAGTTTATGAAAGAGAGAATTATCTCACCCATACTTTGCAAATAAAAGGCCTCATGTTATCACTTTTTGGTTCTATGTTCCATCTTTCATACAGAGACTGATCCTGGGGAAAAATAGCAAAACATGAAGACTGTTGTTCTTGCTCTACTGGTCTTGGTGGCTGTTGGCCAGGGTGAGTTGACATTGTTTACCAGAATCCCTGTCTATTAGACCTACAACCAAAGACATCCTCAAATCCATAATGTTAAAGAGGTACTGTATACTTAAACGTGTTTTTTGAGCTGTAAACTAAATTATATGACTGAACTGTGATGAAACAATGCTGGTGTTAACAAAGGTGCGACTATGAATAAAGAGTTGATTGAATAGCACAATACATCACTAAGAAAAGTTGTAATTATTTAGAAATATATGGTACCATTTTTGGAGTGAACAATAATATTGAAGAGCATCGTTTACTTCCAGGAGAGGGTCTGAGGTGCAACAACTGCATTGGTAGAGGCTGCACCAACCGAGTGGAGACCTGCCAGAATGCGTATGACGTCTGTGCCAGGGTCTTCTACCTGCCCCCCATGAGTAAGTACTGTGTGTCACTGTGTGTAATGAGAACCCGAGTACCTTTCCCAAGGATAAATATGTCCCGCATGAATGACTCCCTGTGTTTATCTGTAGTAATCAAGGTTATCGGTTCTTTGACCATTTGTATTCAGACAGCAACACATTAATGTTTGTGTATTTTATTTTAGTTATTTCTTTGACTGTGAGTTGAAACAGTGACTTGGATATTACAGTGGATGTTACCGTCTGCTTTAATTTGAGGGTATCTGTGTTTTTTTTTCACTTTTTCACCTCAGCACCAGACTATTTCAAGCGTTGCATGAAGGAGTCTGACTGCCGGCTTCTGCAGTCCATGCCTGATATGATGACTGTCACCTGCTGCAACATGGACCTCTGCAACTGAGACTAATAAAGTTCTTATGATGTCAAAATAAAAAATATTTCACTTTTTTATCAGGCCCGTTTATTTTGTAAGACGTGCGACACCATCAGACAATATAGAATGTACAGGTGCATCTCAATAAATTAGAATATCGTGGAAAAGTTCATTTATTTCAGTAATTCAACTTAAAAGGTGAAACTAATATATTATATAGACTCATAACATGCAAAGCAAGATATTTCAAGCCTTTATTTGTTATAATTTTGATGATTATGGCTTACAGCTTATGAAAACCCCAAATTCAAAATCTCAGAAAATTAGAATATTACATGAAATCAATAAAAAAAGGATTTTAAATACAGAAATGTCGGCCCTCTGAAAAGTATAATCATGCATATGTACTCAGTACTTGGTTTGGGCCCCTTTTGCATGAATTACTGCCTCAATGCGGCGTGGCATGGATGCTATCAGCCTGTGGCACTGCTGAGGTGTTATGGAAGACCAGGATGCTTCAATAGCGGCCTTCAGCTCTTCTGCATTGTTCGGTCTCATGTCTCTCACCTTTCTCTTGGCAATGCCCTATATATTCTCTATGGGGTTCAGGTCAGGCGAGTCTGCTGGCCAATCAAGCACAGTAATCCCATGGTCATTGAACCAGGTTT
>OMKK01090064.1:0-14819 GCA_900302305.1 Polymixia japonica
CTGTCTGTCTATCTATCTATCTATCTATCTATCTATCTATCTATCTATCTATCTATCTATCTATCTATCTATCTATCTATCTATCTATCTGTCTATCTATCTATCTATCTATCTATCTATCTATCTATCTATCTATCTATCTATCTGTTTATCTGTCCGTCTGTTATGGAAGAATAAATAGAGATTCTGTATAGTACCAAGGTGCACTCATGTTGTTGATGCAGACCTAATTAATAAGCAGTTGATTTGATTGAGCTCTTAGCTCTCTGGCTCCCTAATTGATCAGCTGTCTTTTATGGACCGTTCTGTGGAGGTGAGTTAATTGGCTTACTAGTTAAGGTGATCAACTGAACCATTAGCAAACATCGCTTGTAACATATTAAATACATACATAGAAGCGCTGTGCTCCATTATAAAATGCCAGTTTTTATTTGTGGTAAGCAGAGACTGAGCCATAGTTGGAAGCCAGAGAGAACCAGAATTAGTCCAGCCGGTAAACAAGGCACACCTGTGCCAAATTCACCTGTCGCTATATATTTATGTGTGTGTGTGTGTGTGTGTGTGTGTGTGTGTGTGTGTTTCAGTTCCACTAGCCTTTGGGAGCCCACTGAACGAATCAGAGCGTATGCTCTCTGCACAAATGTGAGCACGGGAAGGCTGTTACTTACTGACTGTTCTGCACTGAAGCAGAGACTCGAGGACGGCCGTGCCAAAGGAAAGGTGTGTACAGTTTCAGTCGGTTTATGTTTGTTATCGTTTGTTAAATATGCATGGACTAAATCACAAGCTTCTCTCCAACGTCCTTATTACCTGTAGATGCTGAACATTACTACGGTGTCGTCCTAAAATCATAAAGGATATAGTTTTATATTTTGCTATTCATCACTATACTCTAAAGAGAAAACGATAGGTTCTTCCCACGTCTGAGTACAGTAGGCGACAGTTGCGTAGGAGACGATTTGATGTCCTGTAAACCTTGTGAAGAAGCCCCCACACGCTGTCTATTACCTGCAAGTAAATCTTTCGGTGACACTTTCTATGAAGCCTATATCTATAACGCATTACAAAGGCATTACATGAGTCATTATAATACTCGTTATAATCGTGCGTACGGTTTCATAACCACCTTTGTACTGCAGTTATTTATGAATGACTGTAACTCCGAGCAGGATAATGCATTATAACTCACTTATTCTGTATAAATTGTGTGGAGTTGTATAATTTACCATAGCTTCCTCTATTTACTGGTAAATAGTCCCTAAATAATGCCTTTTTTTGGGGCGAAATCGATCATACATGTTTTCTAAGGAGTGATGTCTTTGTTACATATATAATGCGTAATTCCAAGGTAGGTGTACCACCATAACGTTCAATTTTTTTAGGTGAAATGGAAAAGTTTTTCAGGATGGTACGAGATAAGGTGTTGAGAATTGATGACGACTTCAAATCGCTAACGGAGGATGATATTTGTAGCTGAGCTTGACGTTGCCGTTCAGCAAATGGTGAATCCCCCGGTCCAGATAGACTAACGGCTGAGTTTTATAAACATTTTTGGTTAAACATCAAAGGTCTAATTTATGACGCATTGATTTGATTTGATTTGATTTCTTTATTTTTCAAGACAGGGACAGTGCACAATAAAACATTAATCTTGTACAACAAGAGAACATGGTTTGCGCCAGGTTTTAGCAGATTGCTATTTTCCATCTGTAGTCCCTGGGCAGGTTGATGGAATAGTTCATACAAACACAATAATAACAACAATAGTACATAAAAACATATTAATAACAACAACAACAAGCAAAATTACATTAGAAAGGACATGGAGTATTCCAAGAACATGGAAGCAGATTCAACATGACATAGGATCTATCAGATGTTTGCCCCTAGGACTAAAAGCTAGGCTGCCCCCCCCCCCACACACACACACAATTCATAAATGTGTACACTCCTGTCCCGACAGTAGCCAGCGCTTAGCGAGATGTGAGAAGGTGTGGGGACTTCTACATGAAATAATGTCTGTTGGCAGAGAATTCCATTGAGTCATGGCATTACAGGAAAATGATGACTTCCCTAATACCGTTTTGCGTTGGGGTACCCTACACTCACCCCTTGTTACAGATCTTGTTGTTTGTGTAGACTTCTCAGAGCAGAGAGTAACATATTTTTTCAACTCATCCCCTCTCGTAGTGTACGCACATTCCAAAATCAGGCAGTTGGCATTGACATCCATTCTGTTCCAAAAGAGTGTTTAGCAGCTCCCATAGCTGTATCTTTGTTTTGTCCAACACAAGTAAGCGCATACAAACTGCCATAGGTAGTTTTCTCCAATAGTGCCCACAAACAAAGTTTAGATTCTGTTTACACGCCACTGTGCATGCTCACGGAGAGGCGCGCAGTTAGAATTCTGAGCGAAGATAGTGGTTGTATGTATCTACCAACTGAACGCTGTAAGCATAAATCCGTGAGCATGCACAGTGGCGTGTAAACACAGAATCGGAACTTGTGGATTTGTTCGTTTGTGGGCACTATTGGAGAAAAGTACCTACCCACGGCAGTTCGTATGTGCTTACTTGTGTTAGACAGAACAAAGATACAGCTATGGGATCTCAGACCAAAACAAATGGGCGCATGCCGCACGTCAGCCACACTAACACTAATGCACTAACATGCACTAACACATGCCGCCGGACCGGCTACCAAAACAAAGAATAGAGAAGTGTGGTTGGTGATCTATGATTAAATTCAAGCGTTTTTTGTGCAGATACTGATTCAACTTCTTCTCCCCCTATGCTAGCCCGAATGGCCTCAAGATGTTGCAGTTTGTTTGCATTTACTTGCATTTTGAGTCCAAATGTGACTAATGCAAAACCTTGGAGAAAATGTACACATACTGTACTATGGGGCAAGAAGTGACTGATCACACACTGGGTTTAACTACCCTTTTTTCTACCTTTGTTTTACATCTTAGAATAAAGCACACAAATAACACATATTTTTAATTAGTTTGACCACAAGAATGTTTTAAATTACTTGAGGCTTTTGTTCATACAAAAGAAAAAGGTTAAATAAGAAAAGAAATGCTCAATGTCAAAAGCACAATTATAGATTAAATGTGTTGATACACATGATTTGTGAATGAGGTCCAACATCTTGTGCAAAATAGGCTCTAGTAATAGCCTCTACCATCAAATGGGACATTTGATGCACAACATTGCCTTGACAACGGTTTGCACTTAGCTGGGTTGACAAAGCACACTGGTTACATATGCAAAAAGACTGAGTAAAATTATGCACAGGGGAACTAACAAAGTCAGAACCAACAATGTTTCACACACTATTAAAGGTACTATATGTAGGTTTATGCTTTTAACAGATAATAACATTTCTGGTGATTGCATAGTGTAATGGCCATGGGAGAATGATGAAATCACAGTTCAGAACAGTTTCCTAGAAGCCTTGTATTCACTATGCAATTTCGTCTGCCATCGGGCTGGATTTCCTGAGAAATGTGACATCTCGCTTTACAGTAAAAAGTATGCCAATTTTACTGTACCTTTGTAAACATGTTGGCATTTTGACAGACACCACGCGATGACAGACAGCAGCAGTCCAACCACACTCAGTCATGAATGTAAACAATCACATGTCAGTTTGGCTTTTCGACAGTTGATAAATACCACTAGCAAACTCTAGAGGCCGCTGTAAACGACATATAGTACCTTTAATGTACAGTATATGTATGGACTTTCATTATTTTTTAGACATTGTGGATAACACCATCCACAGGCATCCATTCATTTCTCTGCACGCTTTATGACTTTACGACTATTGTTGCGCAAATAAACACGTACATCCGCTTACAAAGATGACACAGTTGACTAGGTGGTCCTTCAATGTGGCAAGGGACGCATCTGTACTCACACTACAATATACATTTGGGTGCTTGAGTGAGTGGGCTCTGGTGACCCCAATGAGTCCTCAAAACGTTTTGGGTGCATCACACTTCTAGTTTGAGCAGTCAACTTGTGATCAGATCACCCAGGACCCATTGTTGAAATACCTAGAGGACTTTGCCTTTAAAAGACCTTTCATTGTTGCACGTTCGAGTCACGATGCTTCTGCCGGCCAATCATGGAGTATTGCTGTCAGGCTGCGGGCTGGAGATACAAGGTTAGCGCCCGATTGAAATGGGAAATATGTGTTCCAGTTGTCATGGTTTGTCATGGAGCATATCAGCGCAGAATGCAACAGCTTGACAACTGTGGCATTTAATCCATCCATCCATTTTCTAACCCGCTTCATCCTAGTCAGGGTCACAGTGGCAACAGGGCCAACAGAGCAGCCCAGACATCCCTTTCCCCAGCAACTTCCTCTATCCTTTCCTAGGGGATCCCTAGGTGTTCCCAGGCCAGCCGAGAGATGTAATCTCTCCAGCGTGTCCTGGATCTGCCCCGGATCTCCTCCCAGTTGGACATGTCTGGTACAACTCCAAAGGGAGGCATCCCTATAAGATGCTCAAACCACCTCAACTGACTCCTCTCCATGTGAAGGAGCAGCGGCTGTACTCGGAAGTCCTCGCGGATCACGGAGAGTGAGCCCCGCCACCCTACGGAGAAACCCCATTTCAGCCACTTGTATTCATGATCTCATTCTTTTGGTCACTACCCATAGCTCATGACCATAGATGAGGGTGGGAATGAAGACCAACTAGTAAATTGAGAGCTTCACCTTGCAGCTCAACGCCCTCTTCACCACAACGGTTAGATACAGTGCCCACATTACTGCAGCCACTGCACCCAACTGGCAGTCAATCTCCCGATCCCTTTTACTGCTTCCACAATAGAGGTTTTGAACAGAAGCCATTCTGACTCCATGTCCCCAACCTCCTCCCGAATGTAGGAGAAGCTCCTCCGGGGGTGAGAGTTGAACTCATTTTGGACAGGTTCCTCCACCAGTTGTTCCCAGCAAACCCTCACTACGCATTTGGGCTTACCAGGTCTGTCTGTCAGCTTCCCTCTCCATCTGACCCATCTCACCACCAGATGGTGATCAGTTGACAGCTCAGCCCCTCTCTTCACCCAAGTGTCTAGAATATATGGCTGCATGTCTGCTGAAACGACTACAAAGTCGATCATTGACCTTTGGCCAAAGATGCTCTGGTGCCAAGTGCACCTATGAGCATCTTTATGTTTGAACATGGTGTTTGTTATGGACAATCCATGACTAGAACAGAAGTCCAATAACAGCCCACCACTCTTCAGATCAGGGAGGCCGTTCCTCTCAATCACACCCCTCCAGGTTCCCTCATCATTGCCAACATGAGCGCTGAAGTCTCCCAGTAGGACTATGGAGTCAGACGCCCGGTGCCTCTCATCCTAAGTCCAGAATGTCTGGAACCTCTCCGCCAGTTCCCCTTGCCCGGCATTGCACCCCAACCTGCACCTTGCGGGTGGTGAGCCCACACAATGGTCCCATGTTGTCCTTTTGGGGTGGGCTCAGCTGGGTTATGTGGGCTGCCCGGCCACCAGGCCTGTGAACACCACTCCTAGGTCTGGGCAGGCTAAACTTGATTTTCCTGTCCACCATGTCATAGGGGTGTTGGGATCATGTTTGTCTCGATTCCCACCCCCGACCTGTTCACTTCGGGAGATCCTACCGGGAACATGAGGCTCCTGACGACATAGGGGATCACTGAAACTCGCAAGCCCTTCCGCCACGACAAGGCCATAATCCAGGAAGGGTTGGCATTTAATGCTGCTTTTAATGAATACAATGTTTGTTACAAGTTGTTTTCACATGAAAAGCATGGCTACTCCTGCTGTCTGGTGAGCTTTTATTCAGATTTCATAATTTCCGATTTTTATTAAAATCAGAATTTGCACTTGTATAACATTTTAACCCGAGCAGTCTGCAAACTCAGCCTTATCACAAGGTTAGGAGACTATGATTGTGTCTTACAAATCACAAGAATTTTCATTGGTCCAATGGTCATAACACTTTCACAGGATGTGTGACGGCACCAATAAAGGCAGTTTCTGTAAAAAAAATTAAAAAACAGTGATGATACACAAAGTATGTCATTACTTTATGATATCCATACTGATCTTCTGTTCCCCTTGTTTTTGTGTCCCTCCACACAGTATTTGTCAAAACTATGCGTTCCAGCTTGAGTTTAGTAGCCCACTGCTTGTCTTAGCCAAATGCATTCTAGGGACCCAGATGTACAGTCTAATTGGTGCCTATGTAATAATTGTTACTATGGGCATGTGCATAGCTGCATTGTCAAGCTGTAACGTTAGTGCTACACGCAGATCGATAGCATACAATGGTCATGTTCGAGTAAGGCAGATTTTACGCAGATTGGCTGATCTTTATATCATGGTTTCCTTTTTGTCCTATTACAAACCTTGTAGACATTATATTGGCTGATTTGCACAGAATCTAAACGGATCTGCCTTAGTCAAACATGGCCGGTGTCTTATTACTGTTAGGGTTTCACCCTTTCAGTAACGTTACGTATCTTGGCGAACATTGGGTGTGTAGTGCTGACTAATACTAACACATTATTATTCACTAACAGCGGATGGGGCTTGGGGTGGCATGTATATTCCAGCAAGAATGATGAACCCAATTCTCTTGGAGAATAATACAGCTTATTTATGTAGTGATTCCAGAATGGGAGAGCAGGATTTTTAAATCACAGAGATATCTTTTATATATATATATTGCACCAGTTGTTGTTTACAAAGAAACATACACCACCACCTTTCTTACTCAGTTAAGCATCTCTGTCAGCTCTGATCAGCTGGTGACCTGGCAACTGCACTGCCTCATCAGAAATCAACGAGCTGAGCCATGTCTACCTAATGCAGAAAGCCAAAGTGCGAGAAAAGTCTGTCTTGATTAGCAGTTCTAGCATGTCCAGTTTGTTGGACAGAGCGCACACTTTGGAGAAGCAGAGACCTGGTAGCGGAGGGCAGTGACCACGTCTCTATGACAAGCCATTTTATAATCTATTCCCTTTTTAAGAACTAGCTGCTATTTAATTACAGCTAGGTTCAATTCAGTTACAACTAGTTGTAATTCAATTGCAGCTAGCTGCAATTAATGTTGGAACTAGCTGCAATTCTGTTGGAACTAGCTACAATTAGAATTAGAGCTAGCTCCATTTCTGTTAGAAGTAGATACAATTCAGTTTGAGCTAGCTGCAATTCAGGTGGAACTAGTTGCAATTATAATGCAACTAGCTGTAATTAATGATGTCATCAATGAGTGTCCCAAATGTGTTCTGCTTGCACATACTTGGGTCCATACTTGGGCACTGTTGACGCTTAAAGAAAAACGTCACTCAAGTGGGTACTTGCTAAGTACAAAGACTGCAAGTGTGGGTAATGGGACAGACCCAAAGCAAGCGATTTTTGACTGGGGGGCGTTGTTGCTCCTGTTCACTGCCACTTGGCTTCAGTTGGGACAGCAGGATAATAATGACTAGGAAAGGGTGTAACACTATGGTCATACTATAGCAATTTTTTTTCTGCTGCAGTGATAGAGTCCCATTCATTTCCTGTCTGGAGTAGTGGGGGCTTTGAGACGAGTGGCAGCGCGAAAGTGGAGAGAATAAGCAGAGAAAAGTTGAGTGCTACTATAAATAGAACGAAGCCTTGAGGCAGTAAATTTTAATCAAGGATTTTTTGTAATCGAGTTACTTGTGACAGCCCTAGTGCAGATTTAAAGTTTTTGTGGGAACAAGAGTGTCCAAGATCCAGGAGCTTACCGACACAATCTCTTGTAGGCAACAGCAGATGGAGTCAAGGTCCATCGCTCTAGAGAAGTGGCTGCATCTCCCCAGCACCACGGTTCCTGAAGTTGAGGAAGAAATCAATAAAGTAAGGGCACTTTCCATAGGGTTGAGCCGAATACTCGGCTAAAACGAGTATCCGGTATGGATAATGTACTTTTTCCGAGCACAGGTATCAGCCGAGTTAAATGTGTCAATGATTGTGTACTCATGATGAAGGAAAATCCTCATTGGGTAGCTGTGCCCACATCGTGCCGTGATAGGCCACCTAAACACAGAGCTCTGGCGCCCCCTCACTCTGCTGCACCACACAGATGCAATCTCGCCATCATCACAGGCAGCCACTCTGTCCAGTGTCCACAGCGATTAACAGCTTGTGACTCTTCTCTCTTCTCTGCTTCTACACCGGCGGTTACGTTCTTCCATCGGCTCTTACCTCGGTAAAATATCTTCACTCAGCTGAGGCTGAATTCATATTTGGCTCGTCAAAACACGGGCTGTGTCTGCATGAATCACCCAGCTTCACACTGTCAGTTCATTTAAAAAAATTTAAATAAAACCAGAGTAACAATCTAACACCCTACCCCTCATACACACATACTATTTGCTGAACATACAAAGTAAAGTAACATTATTATTTTTATTTTGTTTTTTTATATGACACTTTTTTCTCACTATAGCTCACAAATAAATAAATAACAGTATAGTGTTCGGAACCTCTGTGTTTTGGTACAGTTAGTATTCACACCTGATGTGAACTGTACCCGAGTACACCTGAACCGTACTTGAAACCACCTTTTCAAGTGGACCCGGGAACAGTTTGTTGATCCGTGCCCGGTACACAGTGTTCACACTAATCAAATGAACTGGACTCTGGGGTCAAGTGTATTCGGATCCAGGCCCAGGTACCCAATGTGAAAGCCCCCTAAGCTTCTGTGGCTTACAGAGATGCAGAGCTGTCCGTCCTTCTCAATTCATCCTCAATTCAAAGCCCTTAGGCTATGTGTCCACCCAGTGACACCAAACAGACTCTTGATGGGGCGGACTGAGGCCTCCTTGCTGCAGGTGATCTACCTGGTGTCAGAGTTGATAACCCGCCAACGCTGGAGACACAGCCAGGTACTTGCTGATCAGTTTTGGGCGCACTTTATCAGAAATTACCTATCTGGTCTGCAAGCTCACCAAAAGTGGCACACAAAGTAGACCAGCAACTTCCCAGGGCACTCTGGCCTGTTGGTTGTGTCACCAGTGTTGAGCCAAGCTCAGATGGATCAGTGCGGGCAGTTGAAGTAAAGGTTCAAGATAAGATCTATGTCAGACCCATGGCTCATCTCATTCTTCTACCAGCTGTTCCTGAGGTTGACAAGGATGCACAGAACTGATTGCATCATCTTTCTACGGCTAGTCTCTTAGTAGCATGTTAAATACAATCATTGCAAAGTGTAATAGTCGTGGTTACTTTGTTTTGAGAAGTACATTATACTTCATACTGTTTATTTGTAGGGAGCATTATTATGCAGTTATTTGTGTGTACTGCAAGTAGTGCTGCACTATTTGTACACCCTTGCTTGGAAGTGTAATGGCGGCCACTTTATTTCTTGCTGCATCACATAGTTCAGCTAAGATAGCAGCTGGCCGTATTAGTATTATTTAATTCAGTATTCAGATTATATTGTATATTCAGTAGGGGTGTGCAGAGACACCACTATTTGTATTTGATTAAGAGCAAAATTACTCGTATTTGTGTTTGTATTTGGATAAAACCTGGGGTGGTGGGCTAACAACGCAAGCAAGCTAGACCAATTTATAGATCAAACAACCTCCCAATATAATAATAAGTTACTCAACAAGCAGACCTGCGGTAAAACAACATAACTTTGGGCATTCCAAATATCTGTTTTGCAACTCGAAAGAAATGTTATAGCTGTGAAAAAATGAAAAGTTGTGAGTGAAATAATTCCTTCTGTCTCGACCTCTGACCCACCGGCGAACTCAGGGGGGCAGGGGATGCCCCCATGGTTTAAAAAGTGTCACTAAAGTGCCCTCTAGAGTGGTGAAAATGAGAGGAAGTTCCCTAGTGGCTGCCCTTCACATGGAAATGGCATGAGAGTGCCCTCTCAATGCACCGCATATCTGGAACAAACTCCCAGAAAACTGCAGTTCTGCTGCAACTGTTCTTTTAAATCAAGGCTGAAGACGTTTCTGTTTGCCACCAAATTTGTGGGTTTTGATTAATTTCTTGCACTGCACTGTAACTTTTATTACTTGATTTTATGCTTTCTATGTATTCTATTTTCATCTTTATTTTTTTCTTATTTTTAATTATTTTTAACTCTTTAATAATGTCCTTTTATAATGTGTTTCTTTTGCACATTGTCTTAATGCTTTTAATGTTTTATGTAAAGCACTTTGAATTGCCTTGTTGAACTGTGCTATACAAATAAACTTGCCTTGCCTCTAGGGTGCTGCTCATGCAATAAATTATGATGATGTGCCCTCTAGAGCAAGAACATTTGATAATGTGTCTTAATGAGTGCCCTTCTAGTGGAGAAAATGTGATGCAGTGCCCTATAAGGTGCCCTTACAATGGTCTAAACTTGACGTTCCCTATAGGTGCCCTTCCAATGGAAAAGGGTGCCCTCTATGCTGCCCCTACATGACGGTGTCCCAAAGGGTGCCCTTTCCAGTAGAGAAAATGGGATGCAGTGCTGTATATGGTACTCCTACAGGTGAGAAAACATGATGTAGATGAAGTGCTCAATTAGGTGCTCATCTAATGTAGAAGTGCCCCTCCAGTGGATAAAATGTGATGCAATGCTGTACAGGGTGTCCCTACATGTGTGAGAATGTGGGGAAGTTTCCTAATGGATGCTTCTCCAGTGGAGAAAATGTGATGTGGTGCCATATAGATGCCCTTACAATGGGATAAACTTGAGGTTCCCTAGAGGTGCCTTTCTGATGAAAAAAAAGAATGAAGTGCCCTCTTAGATGCCCTTTCGAGTGAGAAAACACAATGAAGTGCCCTTGCAATGGAGAGAATAAAATCCCGGTGAAGAAAATGAGATGCAGTGCCCTACAGTCTCCCCTACAATGTGCCCACTAGGGCAGGCTTTCCCAAAGTCTAGGGGTGCTGCCAAATACTTTGGTAAGATTTTGAATTTACCCCTCAAATCCTGCTTACATTCAAAACACACACACAAAAAAAAACGCCCCTGCCCTTCTAACATCCTGAGTCCGCCGTTGTAACCAACGTAAGTTTCTATGAGTCATGTCTGACACTGAACTACAGAGCTATGCTCTGAACAGAACAGAATCGTCATTGCGTCTGATTGGGTCAAGGTCTTGGGTGCGGACGATTGACAGCGGAGGCAGCCATTAAGGTTTGAACTTCATAATGAATGGTTTTCTCCTTCCTGAAATCGTGGAAAAAGCAAAAAAATCGAAATTTTAATAAAAATGTTCGGAAGGGTCAAATATTAATTATTCGTTTGTTGCTGAATATCATTTCGGTTTTGAGTGCATCCCTAATATTCATAATATTGTAATTTATTAGTATATTACTAGTTGGTATTCATATTGTAAAATTGTATCAAATGGTTTTATATGTAAATATAATTATAGCATTATTTTCTTATTATAGAGCTATTGCAGAAGGAAGAAATGTATGTTTCGAATATTTGTTATGTCTGTTGTCTCTATTCTAGACCACACACGTGAAAATGAAATGCAATTAGTTGTACACACTTAATTGCATTTGAGAAATATAGGCAATGATAATAGTTGTGCGCTCGGGGATAACAATCATGGACTCCTATGGATTCTGCGCACACTCAAAGCATGGTTTTCTCCTTGCAGGCTACAATATTACTCGCGCGAGCAGATATGTTCTGTTGTGTGAGTGCTGTGAAAGCGCTTGCAAAAATAATATACGTGCGTGGCTGTTTGAGTTGCGCGCGCAGGTCCTCTACATCCACGTGCGTGGATCTCATTTGTGCTCTCGGATTTTGGCACTGATATGCCGTCATAATAGTTTGCTTTGCAAGATAGTTGGCTAGTACCAGCTAAAGTTAGTAGCCATCCCTCAATCCGGTTGTTTATCCTTCTGGCTCGCTAGCTAGTCGTGACTTGTGATAGCATCCATGAATCTTATGGCAGTGAGCTGATCGTTTTAACCACCATTATCACAAAAGAAAGCCCCAGCCCTGTCCTCAGTCAAGAGGTTGATAGTGCAAGAGGTAGGTTATCTTAGGTGAGATTTATAGTGATAGGCTATTTTTTTTACAGGTTATATGTACTTAGGCTAGTGGTGATGATGGATCTTTCAGGGAGGCTGAGCAGTTTGGAAAATAGGTTACTACTGCTCAGTCTGAGCTTTTATTGGCAATGGAGCAGATACTGCTATGTGATGTCAGTGTGATAGATTGATATTATTAGGAAGCTGATCATTGATATAAGTTAAATAGGCGATAAAAACAGTCACAGGGACATAAAAAGGGAATTCATTTATGAATAGGTCATAACTATAAATGTAAAAAGCCCTATAAAAACTGAGTCCTGTGAAAGAGGTTAAAACGTTAAAAAAATAAGGTTAACAGGGTTAAAAACTTTTTTAAAAAGTATAAGGATACCTACCTGCTAGAGGAGTTCTAGCTACTACCTGCTATGATCTACTTGTCTGCTTTGTCTTTTTGAGAGATAATGCTTGTGATTGATTAGTCATGCCTGCAGAGGCCGGAAGGGGGAGCTCTCGGCCACGATGCCCCTCCCATTCTCAATGAAGCCCTGCCCATTCTCAATGAAGCTGTCCAAGCATCTTTATTGATATCTCCCCTTTTCAGGTACGAAATTAGTATTTAGGCTCTAGTACTTTGGAATATGTTTGCTAAATTGTTTTATTTGTGTTTTGTTAAGATGCTGACTGAATGTTGAGTGTTTTGGAAGCATTATTTTGATCTTTAGATTGTTAATGAGCATACTGCTAAGCAGCAAGCTAAACTCCATTCTCTCAGTGGCCGAGCGGCACGAGGCCAGCATAGGTGCAACACATATTGACAACACATTTAAAAAATAACTATGATAAGTAGCAAGGACTATAAAGAATAGAAAAGACAAATGGCTACTAAGGTTTTATACCATATTTTTGTTTATTTCCAATATAATTCAAGTTTATGTTTATCGATTAATAGGCTATTTTCATAAATATTTTCTGGCACAGTTGATTTCACCTGTTTAAAAAAAAAAGAGAAATGACAATATACTTAAATGTTTACGTACCGGTAAAAGGAAAGAAGAAAGGTAGATTGGAAAGTTGACCTTGAAATGGAAAGAAAATGCATATCATTGTTGCAATAGTTTGTATTGAAAGAACTTTTGTACCTATGTAAATACTTCTGAAAATAATACATTCTCAATGAAGCTGCCAGGGAAGAAGCATCGTGTCCAAGCATCTTTATTGATATCTCCCCTTTTCATGGCGCAACTGCTTCTCCCAGACTGAATGGAGTGTCTTTGAACACCAGGACCTGGCTGAACAAACAGAGGCCGTCCTAACCTACATACAGTTCTGCACTGGGATTGTAACTGTGGACAAACGCATCTGGGTGTTTGGGAACCAAAAACCATGGATGAACAGCCAGGTCAAGTCACTCCTGAGAGCCCGAAACACCGCCTTCAAGTCTGGGAACGTAGATATGTACAGTGCTGCCAGAGCTGACCTGAAAAAATGGATCAGGAAAGCCAAATCCGACCACAGGCAGCAGATTGAGAACCACCTCTCCAACAGCAACCCCAGGCAGGTGTGGCAGGGGGTCCAGCAGATCACCAACTTCAGGGGCCAGACAAACACACCTGGGAACCCGAGCGTCACACTAGCTGAGGAGCTGAATACGTTCTTCGCACGCTTCAAGGTCCCACCCCAGCAGTCTGCAGCCACACCACCCCTGCCCCAGCCAGATTCCAGCCACCAACCCCTGACAGTACAGGTACAGGAGGTGAAACGGACACTCAGCAGGGTCAACCCCAGGAAAGCACCCGGGCCTGACGGGGTTCCTGGGAAGGTGCTCAGGGCCTGTGCGGACCAGCTTGCGCAGGTCTTCACCACCATCTTCAACCTGTCCCTGACACAGGCCACCATCCCAGCCTGCCTGAAGTCTGCCACCATTATCCCGGTACCGAAGAAAACCAACACTGCCAGCCTCACGGACTACCGTCCAGTCGCACTGACCCCAATCATCACCAAGTGCCTGGAGCGGCTGGTCCTCAAACACATCAAGGCCTACCTCCCCCCATCCCTCGACCCCCACCAGTTTGCCTACAGAGCAAACAGATCAACAGAGGATGCAATCGCCTTCACACTCCACACCGCGCTGAGCCACCTCGAACAACGAGAGAGCTACGTCAGGATGCTCTTCATCGACTTTAGCTCAGCCTTTAATACAATCATCCCCGACATCCTGGTCAGAAAGCTGGCTGACTTGGGACTCCCCACACTCACCTGCCACTGGATTAAGGACTTTCTTTCCAACCGACCTCAGTCAGTCAAGCTGGGTCCCCACAGCTCCTCCTCTCGGACACTGAGCACTGGCTCCCCACAAGGCTGTGTGTTGAGCCCAATGCTCTACACACTCTACACCACCGACTGCAGACCCGCCCACTCCAGCAACACCATCGTGAAGTTTGCAGATGACACAACGGTGGTGGGGCTGATCACAGGGGGGGATGAGTCTGCCTACAGGGATGAGGTCCTGGAACTGTCTGAGTGGTGCTCAGCCAACAACCTGACTCTGAACACCGCAAAGACAAAGGAGATCATCCTGGACTTCAGGAGGCACAGGACAGATCCGGCCCCCATCCACATCAATGGAGACTGTGTGGAGATGGTCCACACCTTCACCTTCCTGGGAACCGTAATCTCCGCTGATCTCTCCTGGTCTGGAAACACCTCAGCCGTCATAAAGAAGGCACAGCAGCGGCTGCACTTCCTGAGAGTGCAGAAGTTGCTTGTGACCTTCTACCGCTC
>OMKK01090080.1:0-10243 GCA_900302305.1 Polymixia japonica
GACGGAGAAGCGCAAGTTGCTGATGCAGCAGCACGAGGACGCCAAGGAGCTGAAGGAGAACCTGGACCGCCGGGAGCGCCTTGTCTCCTCCCTCATGGAGGCCCACCTGGACCCGGAGAGCCTGGACGACTACCGCCACTTCGTCAAGATGAAGTCGGCCCTCATCATCGAGCAGCGCAAGCTGGAGGACAAGGTCAAGCTGGGCGAGGAGCAGCTCAAGTGTCTGCTGGACAGTCTGCCACTAGAGCAGAGGGCCGTGTTCTGAGCAGGCTGAACGCCGCCGAATCGGCCACGTTGTTGGCGGACCGACCACTAGAGGGCGGAAGCGCGGCGTCGCGCAGTTGGAAAGTTTCATTTTCATATGAACTGTAATGTATCGCGACACTTTCTTGTTCCCCGTAGGTGTCTTTTCGCTCGTACCCCTCCCGGGAGGTCAGAGGTCTGGGTCAGCAACGGGACAGCGCTCCCTGGTGGTGGTGGCAGTTCAGCGTCTTGCTCTGCACACAGGCTTGACCTGGATTCCCCAGTTGAAGTACGTTAGTCATCACACTTCAGCTGTCTTGCTGGCACATCTTTCAGGAGTACAAAACATAGCAGAAAGAGATTCAGTGTCTTGCTGACATTTCAACAGGATATATGGTTCTTCATGGGCTTATTGGACGATGTGGAGACTGAACCAGTGACTTTGGTTACTGGACTCGGCCACCCTGCTGAGAATGTTGTGTGTGTGTGTGTGTGTGTGTGTGTGTGTGTGTGTGTCTGTACTCGGTCCTGTGCTATCGACTAAAGCCTGTTGACCTCTAACACACTCCTGCTGGTGTTTGATCAAAGCTGTGGCACTCCTTTTACTCTTTATAAGAAAGTGTCATTTCATTTCCGGTGTGAGACAACACTCATTTCTGTAACTTCATAACGTTACAGTACGTTAATAACAAAATACGCTGTGTCGATATGATTTGATGTTAGAACAACAGAAGAAGGCGACATTTAATTTACTAAAGAAAAAGATAATGTTGCCCGCTCTTCTCTCAGTCCTGTGACATTTACTGAGCACCACATTTTCAGTGCTTGTGTTGAGCTGAGCCCCTTAGAGAAGTGAATTCATCAAGTAAAGTGGGCTTGTCTTTCAGTTCCCTTCAGTAACTATGATTCTGAGATGCCGTCTATATGTGAGGTCACTGACCTCCAAGATTCTCCTATAGTATGTGACTGGGCGTGTACTCAATAATTATCATGTGTGTTTTAACGTAATATTTTCTAGTAATTTATTGTAGCCTTATATACAGAAAGGGGGAGTGCTTTCCCCAGTAATTTAATTTCATCCGTGACATTCTTGTTTTTATGTTATTGATTTGTTTGTTTATTTTTCATCTGAAATTAAGTGTCATTCTAAAATGCTCTACGTCTATTTTGGAAAAACAACTTTGTCATTCAGTTACTTAAAGCCATTCATCATTCAGTATCTGTTAAGTATACAGAACCCAGTCTGAGAAAGGACTTAAATTACCTACCATTGTTTATAAAATACCATAATCTTTTAAAACTTTCTATTATCAATCGTTTTGAAAGCATAGACTTTTTTTTTCTTTGTCTGGAACGAAACTCTTCAAATTATTAGAGAGTGTATGGAACATTTGAGTTGACATGACTTTTCTAACTGGAATTATTTCTTCAACGACAATGCTGAAATGTTTGCGCAATCTACAAATGGTATTTTATTTTTTTCTTTCATACCATAAGATACTGTGATGCACTGTTAATGTACTCTGGCAATATTACAACCACACGGTTTACGTACCAAACTTCCTGGATTTTTATTTACATTTACATTAGACATTTAGCCTACCCTCTGATCCAGAGGAGCTGACCAGGTTCAGGGTTGTCATGGACACCACAACAGGACAAATGGGTGTTGATGGACGCATTCGCTGTGGCAGGGGGTCGAACCTTTGACTTTCCGGTTACAGGCCGGCCTCTCAAGCTGCCAGGCTGCTCTTTCACCTGACCCTGCTAACGACGTTCCTTCTCTGCCTTTATCAGAGTAAAGGGATTGAGGTGTGATATTTTCTATTGTTTCCAAATGAGGTTAATTGAATTTCCGATCAATATGTTCGCACTTTACTCTCTGGTTTGCCCTGTTGAGGGGACTCGCTCTCTCTCTCCTTTCTGTTTTGAATACACTCTCTCTCTCTCTCTCTCTCTCTTTAAAACCAGAAGATGTGCCTACAGTAGTCCACCACCACTGTGGTCTTCATGGACTCGTGGTGCGGGTGTGTACCTCAGTACAGCAGACAGTACACAGCCCATACTTCATGTATGCAGTGCACTCTCTCATCAGTTTAAACAATAAAAGACTAAGCTGAGCGATGTGGTCATCATGTCTTCATCAGATATTTATATTATTACACTTGGGCTTCATGCCGGTTGTCCAGTGTGCGTAGTTTTATTTTATTAAATGGCAAGTGAATGAACACGTCCCCAGAAGTAGACAGTACATCAGTCGATACTGTTTACGTTGTATGATTTTCACTGAAAGAGAAGTTTAAACTGTTGTCATGACCCTTGACCTTTAAACATACAAAATGTGTGTTAGGAGAGTAGAAAGGTATGCAGAGTAGGAGACCAGGTTCTGGTGGGTATTGAACCCAGGCCAGCAGGTGTATGTAGATCCAGAGTCAGGGGGCTCAGCCACTACAACCTGTGATGGGAATTTCCAATGAGCCTCTTGGAAATGAGCTCCTTAACCCAGTGAATATAAACTGAAACTACATGTACACCTTACTTCCTTATGATGTTGACAACATGCCCAGCCCACACAGCCTCACAAGACCTTTATAGATCACATTACAGTAGTATACAAAATAAACATGCTCCCAGACAAACTCAAATATGGAGTAAGTATATTTAATATATCAAATTTTATATATTTGTTACGTTCAACTGTCAGGAACAGCAATAATGTTTCAGGTCAAAATGACCCAGTGCATGTTTACTCATCCAAAAAAACAAAAAAAAAACATTGTCCAATAAGATTTAGTTCAATGGTGTTTTTCACCCCTCATAGATCATGGTTCCCTTATGATAGTTCACTTGTTTTTCAAACCTGAAACAAATGTAAAAGATTAAAAGTAAAACTAATGTATTAACTAGTTTTTGCAAGTGTACAGAGATCATAATTTGTTTTGTTTTTTCATAGGGAAATATAAGGATCCCGTCATAGGCGTGTGTGTGTGTGTGTGTGTGTGTGTGTGTGTGTGTGTGTGTGTGTGTGTGTGTGTGTGTGTGTGTGAGTGTGACTGTGTGACATACAGTACAGAGGGTTAAGGATTTTCACAGATAAAGCCACATAAAGTCCACCTTTATTGAATGATATCAAGGCTTTCATAACAATCTAAAATACAGATAGTCTACAGAGTCCTAATTGCTCAGTTTCCTGTGCTTTTATGATCTTTAGTGATGTTTTTTCAGCTGTTGCCCAACTGGATAAGACAAGAATAACAAAGCAAACACACTCCCACACGTTTACAGCCCGTCACCATGGCAACCTGAGTTTTTAATCACTGCATGAGTATTGTACTACGTACTGTCTATTGTAGGGATACAATATCAGTACCAGTCCTACTATGGTACGGTACCAGTACCATGCTGTATCTGTACTGGACCTACTATGGCACAGTACCAGTACTGCATTGTACCCATACTTGGTCTTGGTGATACCATGAGCGTATAGACTCTCAGTAAGGTTTGCATGGTTGCATACACCTTACGGTAAAACATAATGTAGCCTGCTGGTGTGGGTGCGGCTTGGTACAGCAACAAAGCAGAAAAACCATACAGGTGGAGGATGGTCCGCCTCGCCCGGCCTTCCCGTCAGTCTTCACAGTTAATCATTTACAGTGTCAGTGATGTGATGAAAACTATTTAAGTTTATAGGTTGTGAGATGAGGAAGTGTAGCGTAGTGGTGTGTCTGTCTCTTGAAAACCCTTCCTGGTTTGTCATTCTGGCTCCTGGTCTCATTTTCAGACGACTAATAATCACTTCACAGGTGTGTGGACACAGCGAGTCTGCCGCAATAAGGTATGTGTTGTTTGCAAAATGAGTTATTATAGGAATTATACTACAAAATTATATATCCTTGATACATATGATCCTTTAGGGAAAGAGTCAGAATAAGGAAATGCAATCTGGTCAGTCTCTTGAGGGAATACACATCACAGAGGTAAATCTTTTTTTTATTTTTTTATTAATTAATTAATACCTTTTTTTTTTATTAATTAAAAACACAGTTACCTCCCTATCGTCTCTCATGTTTAGGGCAGGAAACTGTTTTTGTCCACCAGCCAGTACATACCATAATTCAACAGTTGCTCTCAGTGTTTTGCCTGCCTATTAGTATTTTTTAGAATAAAATACAACATCTGCAAACATGTTTTTTTTTTGGTGGTCTGATGTTAAGGTTCCCACCCTGGCTGTGACATATCAGTACAACACACATGTGCTTTGTGCCATTAGTTGTTCTCTTCGTGTGTCCTGTTTTGTTTCCCATGAACACCTGTTCCTGTGTCTGTTTTTCTCCAGACGGAGCCAGGTGACTTGTTTGCAGAGTAACCCGGGGCGACGAGGGTTGAGAAGACAATCTGCAAGGTGAGAGAGAGAGAGAGAGAGAGAGCACACAACAGAGTGAATGAGAGACAGCAATGGAGAGTGAATGTATGTGTGAAGAGAGATACAGCAAAAGAGAAAGAGAGTGAGTGAATAAGACAGAAAGGCAGCCTGAATAAGAGGTGAGACTCTAAACCCTGGCTGAAATCACAATGCTCTGAGAGACTGGATCTTTCACCGGGGAAGGGCTGACCTTCTGAGGATGGCTTATCGATGGAGACCCGTGCTTTGGTAATCCAGCTCAGGTGAGGCCGGTAGTGTGAGCTGCCACTATGGGCTACCTGGTTTACACCACCCACTCCCAGCTCGTGGCCCTGTGGCTGGGCTGCGTGGGCTGGACCCTAACTGCCGTGACCCTTGGACTGATCCAGTGGCGGGTTTGGCATGTGGCTGACAGGAGCGTAATCAGCTCGGGTGTGGCCTGGGTGGGCATCTGGAGGGTCTGCTTCAACAGCCACACCCTGGTGACCCGCAATCTCAAGTTCATGTTCTGCAGGAGCATTGGCCTGTCCGAGAACTTCACGCCCCCCGAGATCGCGGCAGCCCAGGTTCTCGTGATCCTGGCCCTGTTGACGGGGTTCTGCGGCAACGCCAGTGGCGTCTACGCCCTGAGGAACGTCTACTTTGGACTGGAGAAGAGCGCACCAATCCGCTCTGCATTCTCCGCCGCCGGCGTCCTGTGCCTGTTGGCCGCTGCGATGTTGCTCACACCGCTCCTGTGGAACCTACGCTCGGTGGTGACCAACAACACCGTCCAGTTTCCTCCGGAGTTCCACATGCCCCTGGCGCCCATCTCGCAGGAAGTGGGCTCGGGCATTATGGTCGGGATTGTGGCCACGGTCCTGATGGTGGTCTCCGGGCTTATTTTCCTAAGCTACAGGTTGCCTGGCAGATCGGAACTCAGGCTCCAATCCTCCCCAAGAGAGGAAGGGCATTTGGACGGGTCGGGGTCTTTAAGAGGCAGGTCCTTGACCGAAGGTCGGGACAACCCGGCCTTTCAGTCTCACGAACATCTGTGAATTATTTATTTTCAAATTGAAGGAGGACTGAGTGGCATACTTAAATGTGGAAGTTCGAGTTTACCAAAGATGGATGTGAAGTATCAAAGCATATCAGAGAACTGTTGTTATCAGCCTGAAGGGAGATTGCAACACATGAAGAGTTGCCTTGCAAAAAATTAGAACTATTAATTAATTTTAATTAGAACTAAAATTAGAATTTCCATAACTGGAAAAAGGCGACTGCTGCTCTGTCGCACTAAAAAGGATGTATGCAGTCCTCGGTTGACAAAATAATACCATGTTTACAGCCTGAGATAATAAATAATGAACTCCAGGTTATGGCTCCTTTTCTAAAACTGGATTGATAGCATTTTTTGTAAAATAGTTCTTCATGTATTATGACAGATTTATTTTTATTTATTTACATGTTGTAAACCCAGGGACTTCTTGTGTCCAGTCAGTGCTGCTTCTATACCCAGGATCAAAGGAATGGAACAACTTTCCACTCGACTATAACAGGTCCTTAACACTGCCTCCATTAATGCAAAGGCTAGAAAAAGGCTGTTCCACAGAGTGCCTGAGTAAAATTCTGTCTTTTAATTTTCTATTATGTTTTCTATTTTTTGTTTAGCTATTCTAAGGAAAACATTAATTGCAATGCAGGTTATTGACTCGGAGGCTGGTACATTTTAGCTATCATTCTCTGTTATATATAAATATTCTAGGGACGAAGACAATGTGTTACATCTAGTTTCTGGGTACTGTAACTCTGACCTCTGAACTCCTGATTTACATGTTTGTAATACTGGTGATGTTGGATTTTAAATTCAGTCTATGAACTGTAAGTCACTCTGGAGAAGGACATCAGCTACATGGATAAAATGTAAATGTGATGTAAATACAGATTGTTTACTATTTGTTTACTAAATGATTTTCTTCCTGCTTAGTTGGTCCCATTGGAATGATATTAATTGGGAAGTGACACAGACACATACATATGTGGTCTCTGGAGGACACTCTGAGGTCATCACATTACCTTGTAACTCCCAAAGGGAGTGGCCACGTTTTTTTGTTTTTTTTTAAATTTGCCTGTACTTTTCCATTGTTCAAAATGTGAATACTTCAATATGAGCAGCTTTACTGACACATTTTGTTGATGTATGTCTCCTTAGTTCTACTTTATTAAATAATGAGAATAAAATGTGTGAAAGATGTAAAGTCTCTACTAATTTTGTTTTATTACAAAAACACAGGGGCCAAGCAATCCATTAGTTTAATAGTAATCAACTGAACTAGCTGCAGATTAGGGAGAGCTGTACATCTGAGGCAAGAATGACAGTTTAGAGCTTTTGACAATGAAGACACAGGTTGTTGTAAAGACAGCTGAACCATGTCCACTTCTGTCTCATACCATGATAATATGTTTTTTATTTTGAGCCTATTATGGAGCACTAACGAGTCATCAAGGTGTTCTCATGTAAAGGTCAAATTAGTTTAGCAAGGAACGTCCAAGCGTGCTGGGTAATTAAAGTCCCTCAAAGGTTGGTAATCCATCTGAGGCCGGACAAAGGATTATCTAATTTCCCCAGTTCTTCGCTCCTGTCAAGATTTATAGTCCTTTTTTATCCATACTTATTATTTTTTGGTTTTTCCCCAATGTTTGATAAAAGTATATTTGAACTTTCAGATAACTGCCATTGTCTTCTATAATAAGATAAGATAAGGCAAGATAGATTATCGAAGATAATTGCCAGATAATTTTGGTTCTATTGCCTGTGTAGCTCAATGGGTAGAGCAAGGCACTAACACTGCCAGGGTTAGGGGTTCTATTCCTTGTGCAGCTCAATGGGTAGAGCTTGAAATGAACAATGCCAGGATTAGGTCCAGTGGCGGTTGGACTGTGGAAACCCTGTCTCATTCTGTCCTTGCTAAGTACTGATCCTATTATAGAAACTCATATGTTGAATTTTCTATGTTTTAAGTTTGGCCGTCTTTTTACACAAAAATGGTTTTATTAACCCTAAATAGGTAGGAAATCACAAAAAAAAAAATTTTTTATTATAATTTTTTAGAACATTTTTTTCCACGGTTCCCAGGAGGATATAACCCCACTGCTTGCACTCCTCTCCAGCACTACCTGTGTTATAAAACAGATCTGTGGTCAGTGTGTCTACCACTTGTATATCATCATTTTTATATCTGATCTGTTTTATAACACAGGTAGTGCTGGAGAGGAGAGGCTATTAAAACTCTGGTTTAAAACTCTCATTAGTATTGACAAACAAATGTAAAGTTATGTAACTTGTAAAACACAATGCACAAATAAATGCAGATTGATTTGTATCTATAAATCTGTATCTGTGCCTCTAATTTACCACTTGTATATCATCGTTTGTACGTCAACTTAGCATTTTTAAATCTATATGTATTTGTGAATCTCAACCTATTCGTGTGTATTCACAAATGCAGGGAGGACCAAACGGTAGGTGGCGGTAATGCAACAGTTATGGATGCCAAACACTGTTACACTAAACGGAAGTAGGAGAAGAAGAAGCGCCGTCACTGATTGCTTGTTTGTGAAGACTAGGTGTGTAGCAGCTACCATGGCAGACTATATTCTCATACATTTTTCAGATAATGTACTTTCTATCATGGAGATGTTTTTATTCACACTTTATTTATGATGAAAAGTCACTCGGAGCCATAACTGAGCGAACATGACGAGTAGACAGCATGTGAGCTTCGGAAGGGGCGGAGCCAGAGGACAGACAAGTCAACACGGAAGTAATCATTAGCATAACAACAGTATTTGTCTGGTTCATCTAACATGTCTTACTGTGGAAAGTTATCTAACGTTACTAGGATGTGACCACACTTATAACTCATTTCCAATGTGTCTCCGTTATCTTTGGAGATGTTTATCATGTAACTTGATATATTTGGCGAGCTACAACTACCCAACTAGCTTAGCTAAGACCAATGTTGTTTTTGAGAATCATTCATTCAGAAATTAGTGTATTTCCTAATTTACGCACAATATAATTTAATTTGTTTTCATATGGCATAATGAGGTTCTCTGATAGGAAATTAATTATTCAGTCCAAACATATTCTGAATGTAACAGATGACAGAACAACTGCTAAATTTAAAACTGAGATTAGCTTGTTGAATAAGGAGCCAGCTTCAACCTTGTATAGAAACTAGCTACCTGATATAGATTTGGCCTAATCCTAAAGCTGCTATAGTTGTTCAGCTATTGTGTCATGTCCCTACTGAATGAGCATTGACATGGATGTATACAGAAGCTGATCATAGTATTACAGGAGACAGATTATGATGAAGCCAGCGTAGAGATAAAATGTTATGAAGTATGTTACAGCAAAACACTTGTAAATGACAAAGGACAGGTCACACATACTGTACTCACACTCATTCACAGTGAGTGTTAATAATACTAATAATTTTCTCCTTTTTTGAAGATGAGGCCAGATATTGTGAAGGTGGGCCGGCAACATTAAACTAATTTACGTTGTTTACATTGCAGATAATTCAATTTGTCAACTAAATATATTTAGTATACATGTAATTCTTGTAATTATCCTTATGTCATCATAAAATAATTTTCAGGCACTGAATGAGATGTAGGCCTACAATATGTTAGTAAACAACACTGCCTTTTATTAACAATTTTCATAGTTTCGATATTGCTTTGAGGACAGTTTTGTTTATTATATTGTGAAATATATCTTACCTCTGAATCTGCCAAAACTACATAGTGCACCTTTAAATAGAGTTAAATTGATATTGTAGTACTTATATCTTGCAAACCTGTAGTAGAACATTTGTTTGTATAGTGTCCCAAAAGATTGCAAGTCCATGTTCAGGCAAAAAATGTATTTTATTTAGTATTTATTAGAAACTTCTGCATTTGACCCATCTTAACAGGGGCAGTAAGAACATGCAAACTCCGGTGACCCCAGCCGGGGTTTGAACCCAGGACCTTCTTGCTGTGAGGCAAGAGTGATAACCACTGAACTGCAGATGCTGAAATGTATTTTATTATAAACTTGTGCATTTCACCCATTGGGGCAGTGAGAACATGCAAAGCAGTGGCCCCGGCCGGGGTTTGAACCCAGGACCTTTTAGTTGTGAGGCAATGGTGCTAACCACTGAACTACAGAGGCCAAAATATATCTTATTCCAAACTTCTGCATTTCACTCATTGGGGGCAGTGAGAACATAAAACCAGGTGTCCCCGGCCGGGGTTTGAACCGGGGACCCTTATGTTGTTAGGCAGCAGTGCTAACCACTACACTACAGGGGCCAAAAGCAATTTTTCAAATTTTTTTTGTGTATTTATTGTTGGTTTTTTTCTCGCTTGTGGATAACTCCCGTCTTGTTGTCGTGCTCTTGTCGCCAACACCTTGTTGGGGAAATCTGGGAAAAAGGCTAAAATATTTTTTACGTTATAACATAGTTAGCATTCACTAACTCTAGTGGAACCATTGGTTATCAAGAAAATACGAATAATTACAATTACTCCTAATTACTAATTAGGAGTAATAGTAATTATTCGTAT
>OMKK01090084.1:0-20499 GCA_900302305.1 Polymixia japonica
GTTTACACATGGTCAGTGCGGTGGTTGTTGTGTATTTAGGTTGGTTGGTGCGTGGAGATCACGCATCAAAGCAACACGGATTGTGCGCCCCGCACAGGCCTGCGTTTCAGTTCCGTCATTCTTCATGTGTTTTGGGATTCGGGTCATTTGGCTGTTTTTGAGATCATACCTTCAGTAGGTCGGATTTCAATGCAAACTGGAATCCAGTGAAAATATGGTACGTTACTATTTAAAGATTAACAATTTTGTACTGCTGTCAGATTCCAATCAGGACTGGAGACATGCTGCTGCAGCCCTGTGCCTCTAAACAAGTCGTAGCTGCTAGATTGTTGTTAATTCAAACTGTAGATCAGTACATTTCCATGTGGCATTGATCCAAGTTGAGCAAGAATCAGAAACTTGTGCTAGGCTGCTGTGACGGAATGTGGTTATGGGAAGGTTAGAGGGGGAAACTAACTAACAATTTCATATCTGATTTTCAAGAGGTCCATTTTCAGACTTTGTTAGCTTGCCATGTTTTGTTCTCAGGTTGAATTGGGTTATCTCAGTCAAAATAATAAACCTAGAGAGAGTCACGTTGGTTCATGTATTTTCAGTAGTTTGTGCCTCTGATCCACTGAACCTCGTGTTGTTCTCTTTTAGATGCAATGTAACAGCAGTGATTTCTGCAAAACTTCTCTTCTGCTAGTTGGTGTGAAGAGGCAGCCAACACAGGCCATTGAATCCGATTGATCTGCAGAGCAAATGTGTTGTGGTCACTTCCAGCCTTGAGTGTTTGAAGACAGACGTGTTAATTTGGTTTTGTCTGGCACTAAAGATGTGAATGGTGTGTGAATGTGTGGGAGGAGGGAGGGAGGGAAGGAGGGAGCAGTCCTGCCCTCTGACACCTGGGCTCCTAGCCAGGCGATTTAACCAGATTTATTGCTCATCAGATTTAGTGCTCATGTTTGACGTCTTTACCTTTCAGCTAAAATATACACACACACTAACATGTAATAACACATGTACACACGCACAATAACACACACACACACACACACACACTAGCACACAGATAGAACCTCCACTGGCAATAGAAACTAGCTTTTTGACCTCTTGCTCATCACAAATACCCAAGACTTCGGCTTTTAGTCTTTTAAATAAATATCTTTAATTATACATATTTTTAATAATAATGTTACTGTGCATACACATTGTTGTCAACCTAGCCACTATGTTACCCGTCTCCAATACATTGTGGCCGCTAAGCATAGTTAAAATGGTCTTTTGCACCCATGACAGTTTGACGATACAAATCACAACAGAGTAAATTATTTAATCTGCAGAGATGATTTTTTAATGTGATTATTTCTGACGTATTTCAAATAGTAATGCATCGGGAACCCTTGGAATGCTGCGGCCAACTTCATGTCCATTTCGGTGGTGGAGGGATTGCACCTTAATGTGTCCATTTATTGGTTTGAATACCAAGTCACTCAATACACCCATATTTATCTATTAACAGAACTCATTTTTGCAAATAATAATAATAATCCATTTTATTTATATAGCACTTTTCAATGACCCAAAGACGCTTACAATCATGAGGACAGGTAACAGGGAGGAGGGAAAAACAAACAAATAAGGAATACAAGCAAGGAAAAATACAGATAACATGACATCGTAGTAGATACCTCATGTTAGTACATATACACACATACAGATAACATGACATCGATGGGGAGTCAAGGGGGAGTTAAGGGAGAGGCGGGGAAACAAAGGTGGTTAGGGGTAGGGGAGAGAAATAAATAATACAAATAACCTTACGTTGCCCCTTATATTGAACTTTTTTTTTTTTAAATGCTTAATCTCCTATCTTTATGGAACTTGTCTAGTGAATGGCCCCAGCACATTGAATACCCTCTCCCAAGGAGCGAAATGGCAATGCTATATATAGCCGTTGCACTATGTAATGTGTTTCAATGGCTTTTGTTTTGCTGGGGGCCCTGTATGGGAATGCCCTTTTGAGTTAGGGTTTGTCCAAAGCCTATTGAAACAACTTTACTTAGTGCTGCAGATGGATTTGATCTTGGCTCCGTACACATGAGGACAAGCCTGCATACCAGTCCAGATTGACGTCTGTCACTGTGTTACCTGATCTGACAAAAATGCTTACTCCACTTTACCGTTCTTCCACTGGTTATGTTTCAACATACAGCCAAAACACGAGACCTACTCCAACACTTTTGTATTCTCCAGAGTCTTATGTCTTATACTCTAATGTCTTATAAGTCTGCACTTTTGTAATGAGAGTCACCGTGTTTAACTGTAGATCAAAGGGCACTCTGTACAGCCCACTGTATTAATCTGAGGAGTCTGTTTCTGGGGTTAACCATATGCAGCAGCCTGTGGAGGAATGTGTTTAATGAGAATACCTAACTAAGCCAGTCACGTATTTGTGCTTGAAGTCGAGTAAACAGCCCTTAAGCTAATTAAGAGTCAAAGGCAGTTTAGGAACGTATAGAGCTGGAGCTAAGCGGCATGGATTTACAGATGTCTGAGCAGGGTTTTATCCATGGGCCCAACCCACTTCTGGAGACATGATGTTTCCTCCAGTCCACAGATATGAGCATTCATTTTTTTTTAATGTTTTGATTTGATCAGTCACGCACCTGAGGCCTATACCACGAAGCAAGTTGAACATACCAGGGGTATCTTTTTGTTAGCTGGCTTCACTGCGCCTAACGACCGCAACCGTGCGTTAGCGTTGTCACGACAGCCACATCGCAGTTTACAAAACAAACAGATCAGGGGTGACACGACCGTTCCAATCAATTGTGGATTATGCCTTTTTCAAGAGAGGTTTGTCATGTCCGACATAGTTTGGGTGGGAGTTTGTCCATTTGAAAGCTCTGATTATACAGTAGACAGTGATTCATCAATAAACCTAAGGCTTTGCTATTGCTCTGGAGACATGGCTATTGATTGCATCTAGGAACCATTGCAATTAACTGCCCTATTTGCTTCCACCCACATAACACTTGATGCTGTGTCATGTTGAGTTCTTTACTTCAATCCCCTCTAGCCAAACCGAGACTAGTTAGGCCGCTTTGTAACTTCGCCAATCTTTCCTTAGCTTGGTCATATCATAGCCTAATCACGTCCATTGTTGCCCAGACTAGCTCAGTCTAGCTCAGCTCAACCCACACCCCCTGACCAGACTCATTGTTGGGGTCATAGAGAGTGCTGGCAGGTTTCCTCTGTAGAGGCGGAGGTGTGCTGTTCTCTTAGAGCCACGGATATCCTCAGGAAGCCCTTTAAGAGGGGGTGGGCTGTGGCCCATGGCCTCCCCTTCCTCGACAGTCTTCCCCCTTGCCTCCCATGGCCAGCACTTTAACTTTCAGTCTGAATTCCACCGAATATGTCCTATGACGTTCTCCAGTTCTCGTTCCCTTACAATTTCCTTGTGAACTTGTCTCGTGATGGTTCATGCTAATTTGTATGTGATAGATGCCATCTCACCTTCTCCCCTGCCCTTATTTTCTCATCTTTTTTTACCGTCCTTCATGTCTCATGCCTCCCGGACTCTCGTGTATTGAAGGGGTGGTGGTAGGTGCTGATGTCTGGGCGTGAGTGGGTGGAACAGGGGCAGGAGTCGAGTGCTCTAAGAAGAGCCTCGGGGGATGGAGGGATAGAGGGAAGGGCGGAGTGAGGGATTGCTTATCCATCCTCGCTTTTATGAGGGACCTCTGGACAGGCAGTCTCCAGCGGCTCGGGTTTGAACAGTCGTATCCATGGGGGAAACAGGATATTTCTGTTGCTTCGCTTCTTTCAATTGAGACGTCAGTACAATGCAGTACAATGCAAGCGAGTGGGTGGCAATTTCAACCCGACGTTCCCGTCCTGAGGTCGTGTATCAAGCGAAAGTGATCATACTACTCCACGTTCTTGCGTTACGTCAGATGCATGACTCCATTGTCATCTGCTGACATTGTTCCACCCCTAGAGGATGGCTAGTCACAAGGCTTGCCCTGGTTACAATAGCTTCTGCCATGTACACCACAATTCAAGCCCCACGTGACTGAGCCCCAGAATGACAAACGGCACTGTCAGAAATGTGCACCTAAAAGACAGACCAGAACAAATATGTTGGGCCCTGTAATGGTTTTTTAGCCGTTTGGAATGCTTCTACGGCTGGTTAGGACAAACAGGCACTTTCTTTGAGAAGAGTATGCAACATCTAGCATACAGTACAAAATTAAGGAAACTTGATTGGGGGATTAACTGTGCAACTTGGCAGTGATTTCTAAGCACGCGAACGGACCCACATTGTCAGCACCCAAGAGTTCTGCCCTGCATGCTGGCTGTGGAATGTTTTAATAACTTTACAAGAGAGCGCTTTAGTGTGCTATTCCGATGTTATATCTGGAAGATATAGCAACTTCAGCTGTGGAGTGCACAGATTTGGCATTGTCTTTATTTTAAGTGACAGAAATAGTTTGCTATAACTTAAACTATATGTTCTGTGAAACTTCAAGCGAGCACTGCGGGAGAGCTTGGCTTCACTGCTGGGCCCTTCTTGTGGAAGCGTTGAATGGCAACACTCAGGAAATGTGTTCCACCAGATTTACCTCAAAAAGAACAAATCCGCATCGGCGCAGTTTATAACTCCTGCACAACAACTGCCCCTACTAAATGTTTCATCCAGGCTGTTTAGCTTGGACCTTGGGTAAAATAATTACACCTCCAAACAAAAGGCAGCCCACATTTTTTAACCATGGTGATTTTTCTTAGTACAGGAAACTGGGCAGGATGGTTGAGGTTGAACACACTCTTCAATGCTTAGCGGCTGTCTCTACAGGTGGTATGTGGCATGGCATCATCAACTGATGAAGATTATGCATATTTGTGGGCTATGAATCGTACTGTTAGTAACAGAATGATTGAGCAGACTCCATGATATGAGTCGACACGACTGGAACGTGATATCACAATATATGATATATATTCTGGAGCCAATGGCGATATTCACTACAAGATGATGTTTTTTCTATAGTACATATGCACATAATGTCCTACGTAAATGTTTGGAGCAACGCACCACACATGAGCTACAAGTGGCTGGAATGGTGACATGCAGGGAACTGGAGCAAAGGAGAGAGAGGGAGACGATGTTTGATGTGGATTTAAAGAGCAGCGGTGTTGTAAATTTATATTAAACACGTAGGCTAAATTATCTCACTCTCGATATTTATGTTTTCATAACATTGAAATATATTGCAACATATCATAAAACTCTATGTAGCCCTACAAATATGTCCCTTTACTAGGGCTGTCAACGAATATTCTAAATTTGATTATATAATCGAATTGTAAAAAAAAAAAAACCTATACATTCGAAAATTAATGTGAAAATTAATATTTGATTGTGAAAAAAAAAGAAAGCATCACTACAATGGCTGCCTGCCTGGGCCACCGCTGCACTGCAGGTCCCCAATGGCTTGATTATTATTTCCCGTTTCATGTCACGGAAAGTATAATTGTTGTTCCATGTTTATCACAGCTCACTTGGAGCATTGAATGTCCGTTCTATATACCGTAAAACTTCAGTTAATAGCCTGGGCTTTTATTTGCTTCAGTCAACCAGCCTATATTTAGGAGTAAAGGCTTATGTGTATTATACACCTATGTGTATACTATGTGTAGGTATATACTGTAGATCTTTTAAAAGAAAATGTTTATGTTGAAATAAATATACCTATACAAGTAGTTATGTCTTGTTGTATTGGTTTGCCCTACACACATAAAAAATAGATATGCGCAAAAATAGATATTCGAATGGTTCGAACCTACTGTATGTGTTTTTTTTAGAAGGAATAATCAAACGTCATTTTTGGCCAATTTTGACAGCCCTACCCTTTACCAAACTGCCGCTGCTCAATACTGACTTGTGTCTTTAGAACCAAAATCCCCAGGGTGACAAGAATGCCAGGAATGCTATGGCTAATTGATTAAGTAAGCAGGGGTCACTAGGTCTTAATGCTGTTTCCACACTCATCTCCTGAGGCGTGCTTCTTCGCGTGGGCATGTTAAGCCTTTAAATTTATACTCACGTGAGTTAGATTCCAAAATGAGAACTGAGGTATTTTTTGACTTATCACCATGAAAGACATGGGAGGTATTTATATATTGGACTGGAGCCACGGGTGCTAATCATCCACATTCCTTGTAGCTAATCTCTCATTTACAATAAATTAGTTATTGTGTAAATATCTTGATAATGGCTCAATAGTTTTCATATCACACATTACTGAAATATTATCCCAGTGTGGAGCAAGACCAACAGTTTGTCTTCTGATGTTGTAAATAATATGACAGCCACTCACTTCGTCATGTTACAGTGGCTTGTGCTTTCACTTGTAATAACAGCTTCTTTAAGTGATTTCAGAAGATTACTCCAAATTTTTCCTCCAAATTGTTTTTAGACAGTTATGCAAAGTAAGCGTGTGACTAGAGAATAGCAACCAGAGTTTTGTCACTGTACTTTTCAGGCAAGATTCAGGCAAACAGGAAATTGGCAATAGCTATCGCTATAGGATCGTTGTATCAGCTATATCTTGGGTTTAGGCATTGAGTATTTGTAGTTTAGTCTCAAAGCAGACGCTTTTGCTCACGGACACACAAACACTATAAAACCTTTTCTTTTTATTTGTTGGGTGTTGTTTTTTTTGCACATTTCTGAGTCAAAACAGGGTGTTGACCGCCTGCACATCCAGGGCGGAGAGGCACTTACGTCAACCGAGAAAGTCATAGTCTTAATTCCAAGCATTTCTTCTCCTCCGTGAAGCCAGATTTGTGCTAACACACCAAGACCCATATGTTGTCTGGGTCAGATAAAGCAGCGGGAGATGGATTTAAGACCTCCTCACAGGTTTTTCTTTATAGATAAAGGTTTTTCCTTAAAGCGCCTCATCCCAGATGCCAGATGTTCCTGCCCCTCTCGCCCCAGAGCTACCCCAGTCAGTAGCCCACAAATCATCCCTTGTCCCCCCCAACCACCACCCCACCTCCCTTCTCGGTCTCCTGTGTGGACCACTGTCGAGACCCCCGTACGCTCTCCCACCTACACTCCCACGCTGGCAGATTCACTCTTGAATCCGAACACCCAGTTGCTCGTCTCCCAACACTCAAAACCTAGCGTCCGCGCCATCCTCCTCCTTCGCTTCGTTCTGTCACTCGGCCCGATTTCTCCCAAAGGCAGTTGTGCTCTCTACGCTCGCCCCGAACGCGCGCCCTCTCTCCCGCCTCGACCCGACACTCGCTCGTACACGTGCACGCGCAAATCGATAAATTGTTTACATACGTCGTATTCCTTTACAGGGTGCCTCGGGACATGTGCTGGGCCTGGGGGGCCCTCCAGTCAGCGTTCCAGCTGGGACCAGCTGTGCAGGAGCTCCATGAGCTCATGCCAGTGAAAGAATCCCAGAGATTTACACACACTTTCACAAGTGTTCTCTCTCTCACACACACACACACACACACACACAAATTCCTCTTGGAGTCAGAAGGCAAAGGCGATGTACAGTCCAGCAAACCACATAAGGCTTTACCTGTGTATGACTGAGGTTTACACTACGTCAAACTCTCAAGCTCCGACAGGGATTGGAGGCAGACAGTGGCATTAGAACCGGGCGTACATCATGATTTCTGCTGCCGTGGTAACATTCTGTCAGGCCCAACTAATCCATTACTGTGAACCCTTAATCAGGGTGGTCTTCAGTCTGTCAGGAGTCAGTATACTCTCAGGATTGGGTTCCTCATCCTCTTTTGGAAATAGTAAATAGATTAGTGAGGTTTTGGCATGTTTATAGTGATTAAAACATCCCGGATTTCTCTAATAAGTGCATGCTCCCCGCCAGTGTGGGGGGTGAGAGGGAAAGCGTCTGCCTGCCCAGGGAGAACTTCCACTGTGTGTGGACATAGCTGGACTTCTTAAGCAAAGAAGGCGGAATGATAGAAGATGGTCAGAAAAACTTGACTGTGAGCCATGAGGAAAAATAATGTGTGTTTTAAGGTAAAACTGAAGTCCTGTGGTTTAATGTGGACTTAGTAGCTACTTTCCATATTGTGTTTGATTGGGGAATATTGGCCTGCCTGGGTTTGTTTTGGTCCAGTGTCGCTTTTGAAACCCACATAGTGTGTGCACATGCATGCCAATGTGTCCTCACTGAGTAGACCTATCTCCGAAGATCCTGTGTGTTTGTGTGCGTGCGCGTGTGCGTGTGTGTGTGTGTGTGTGTTTGTGGCACACTCCACAGTGCCCCATTCATCTGTGGCCTGGCACTAAGATAGGGAGTCCTGTTGAGAGAGACAGAGACTGAGAGAGACTGTTCAGACCCTACACAGTGACTCAATGCTAGCTGTCTGCCTGGCACAGATTAGATCAACATTGATGAATATTCAACAGTTAGCCATCACCGCTAGCATGGCCTACATTTTTCCCAAGGCAGGAGATCGAAGTCAGTCCACACTTTCAAATTGTATGTAAAAAGTATCGGGTTGTGTTATTTTCTGCTAAGAATCTGAAAGGTTTAATTCTAAAATGCAATATAAAAAGTTTGAAATTCAGCGCTCAACTTTCTCATAAATGGTGATGATCCCATCTTCACCATTTATGAGAATTGGCATTCAATGGCAGATGTCTCATTGTGGAATGAAACCATTGAATTCTGAGCCGAGCTCATAGCAAAATATCATTACCATTGACAATTTATTTTCATTGACTCTCAGGCTCATCTTCAACATTATATTCCAGGAGCATTCCTGTTGAGTAAGGTCTTTATTATTTGGAGCATAACTTCCTCCTTCAATCCCAAACATATGTCTTCCACACAAAGACAGGAACTGTGCTGATCCAAACAGCTAGCCGGAAGACTGTGTTTGGTTAGGGGTTTGGAGAATGGCAGCAGAGGTAAAGGGCATCCCAGACAAGGGCCTCAGCAAAGACTAAATCCAGGAAAAGGGCATGGTTGGCCGAAGTCACAATTGGGGAGGGAGATTTGATAAGAATGAGTGAATGCTCAAAATATACGTGGATAAGACCTTTTATTGATAGCTATTCTTAGATTTGTTTGTATGGAGTGTGTAAGCAGATGAATGGAACAGGACGTTTACCACCCCTCTTGTGTGTGTTTTCTGTGGTCGTGCTAGTGGGAGTCTAGGAATAAATGGCGTGTGGACACTATGGTCCAATGGAGCAAAGCATCAAACACACACACATATACACAAACTACACACAACCTTATCAAATGAAGAACTAAGCAATCTGCAACATCTCCTATCCTACACTGGAATAACCATTGCCACCGGTAGCATGCACTTAGCTAGCTCTAATAGCATTAGATCAGAGTGGCAGCCTAGGAAGTGGTGCGCGAGTGATTAGCTTTGTCTCTGCCACCCCACAGCCATGTTTGGTCTACCCAACAGCATGCCCGCCAGTATAGCAGGCACCGTTCACATGCTTCTAATCACTAGCGTATGTGACGGCGGTTTTATTAAGCTACGCCTGGGGTACGCGGAGGAGACCGACTGGGAGTGATGCGACGGTGCGTCTCCCCCCCCCGGCTTGTAGCGCTGTGTGTAGAGCTGGCGGACGCTGAACGAGGGAGGGATGGGTCGCAATTGTGAAGTACTGTAAATAGCAAATAACTAAGATGTTGTTAGATATGTAAAAAACTGAGGTTGTTCTTTATTTGTCATGGTGAAAAAAACGTAACTCGTGATGGGCATGATGTCGCGATTATCATGACTATTTCTATAAATCACGCCCTCCTTCCACTGGGTGTTTTAGCCCATCGGTTAACGATTCCCTTTCTCTCCCTCTCTGCAGGATGGTTCTCTGGGCAACATAGATGACCTGGCGCAGGAGTATTCTGAGTACTACAACACCTGCTTCAGCGACGTCAACGACCGCATGGAGGAGCTACGCAAGCGACGTGTCTCCCAGGAGCTCGACATGGTGGGTCTACACGCGACAGACGGACACACACACAGAAACACCAACCCCTCGTATAGCAATATGATCTGCAATAACAATAACACGACTGGCAGCTTAAACGGTTCATGCCCTGGACTCAGGCTCATATAGCCACATGTGAAATTGCTCAGGGCAAACAACCATTTTCTCGCAAATCCTTTTATAATGACCACAAAAATCCCCCTTTCAGAGCAGTCTCGCAGCTTTACAGGGTGTAATTTCCAAAAGCTCGGCCAACGACCTGGCAAGGAATAACAGCGAGCGGACGAACGTGAATGTGTGATAGAGTTTGTGACTCTCACACCAAGCAGTATGGCTTCTATGGCTCTGAATGCAGTTCTGTCTTGGGGGTCCGCAGGGGGTTCGGGTGTCCTTTCACTAGGATGTAGGGTAGTGGGGCACCCCTTCGGTTGCCAAGCTACAGGCAAAGGTGATAAAGAATGCTGCCTGTGCTGGTGCTGCTGGGCCTAGCTCGGTGCTACACTACACCACACGCACACGCACACAGTGAAAAGTGAGAACAGTAAGTGTAAATATGCTAACTTCATAATTGCCCTGCGACTCTATTCAAACTAAATTGGAGTGACTTCCAGGCCTTTAAAATTGTAAACAGCAATGAGAAACAACAACTTTGTACAGAGCAGCACATTTTATTTTAATCCATGTTTTGTAGCAGGCAGTGTCACAATTGGACTATGCGGCCATGACTAATTGGCCATGCTAAGACCATAATGACAAGTCCATCTTTAAATCCTACTCAAAACCTATTCTAGTTTTCTGTTCTAACCTAGCAGCTATTCCGCTTATCCTGAATCTGGTTCATGGAGAAATAGGCTTGAATCAAACAAGTCAAGTCACATAGTGATGGCTGTTAACAGGATACGTTCAGAGCTCAACAAAAGATTTTCAACAAAACATTACTCATTTCTCAGCATTTCTAATTTTTACCACCGACAAAGTCCCTCCATCTTCCTTTATCTCTCTCTGTCTGTCATGACTGATTCTCCGGTTGTAAAAGGAGACAAGGCAGAGAGACGGTGGTTAGGATAGATGGTTATTAAGGAGCGTACATGTCTGCGCTGCTCATAGGGCATCCATGTGGTTTTGGTTTGCTTGACAGGTAGAGCTTAAATAAGGATCCTATAGGTGACTTACTGTATAGTGCTTTCCCCTCTAATGACTGCTGGCAGAGATCCTGTTCTCACAGCTTTTCAGGAGGGAGTTTGCCAAGTTTAAAGTCACGACTGTGGATATAATGCGCTGCTACGGTTCTGCATCTGATCACGTGTTCCTTTTTCTGTGTTCGCTGCCTATGCGCCCATTTTCAGTTGTGCGAGTTTCATCAGTGGTACCGCGCAGGAGCAGTGTGGCTCAACGCCGCGCGTCGTGGTGTTAAAACAGGGGAACGGAGAAGCGATCGGGGGGTCGATTATTTCTAGTCCGGAGCGGAGCTGACGGAGCACAGAGACGGGACGACAGGATGGGAGCAGAGGAGGACGAAGGGTAGAGGAAGAGAGGGAGAATGACAAGAAGGAGGAGTGGAGAATGTGAGAACCTGCAGCTGTTGTCCCCCCCGCCCGCAAAGTTTGGCAGCGAAATACTGGAGAGAGAAGAGCAGAGAAAAAGAACGATATCTGGGGTCAGAAAACGGTTTATTCGGAGCCCCGGCAGGATGGGTTAAGGGCAAGTCTACGCTAGAAAAGGTGGACTTTACATTAGAGTCCTTTTGTAAAATGAGATGGCTGGAACATTTAAATGTAGCGTTTTTACTACTCTACTACTTTTACAAAAAGGAAAAACCAGGCTACAAAAATTCCTGCCCTTAGCCAATGTTGTTACAATATCACGTTGCTGAACAGTATCGATGAACAGCTTTCCTGCCAGCTTCCATTGCCCCATTTTTGCACTGGGCCAGTGTCTTGTGTCTAGACTGGACACCTTCATAAACTGTCTCAAATACTGTGGCACAATATCTGTGTGGAAAACTGGAACGGAAGAGTGAGAGAGACTCTGAGAAAGAAAGACAGAGGAGGAGGAGACGGGGAGAGAGACAGACAGCACAGGAGAGCAGTAGACTATGAGAAATAAAAGCGCAGAGAGAGAGAGAGAGAATAGAGAATGACTATTGTGCCTTGTGAAGTACGTTCAGAGGCCAGTGGCTGCCGGCCAGTCTCATCCAGCCATGTCCCTGAGGACCAATAGCAGATGGTTAGAGAAGGTCATGGTGCCAAAGGGCCAGACTGATGGGGTGGCATTTAGCTAGCTGTGCCCCTGAGGGACATGGCCTTTAGGGAAGGACCTGTCACAAATAAAGGGTACAGGAGGGTGATGGCGCTATCAGGTCGCCTTAAGACCCACTCCCTCTCACCTCTTCTCTCCATCATTTTCTTTTTGTTTCGTTTGGGCATTTTTTGGGGGGGGAGGGGGAAATTCTTTCAGTCCGTTCACTTTAATCTCATGTCTCCTCTTGTTCCTCATCAAGACCAACATCTGGTTACTCAGTCACATCAGCTCTGGCCTGAAAGCATTTGACCCTAGGGGGCACTTGACCCTTAGTTTTGACCTTGCCTGGTCATTGCACCTTTCCTATGCACACAGGCTGAAAGAGGAGGCAGGGGTCAAGCTAAATGTGACAGTGAACAGTGTCAAAATGGACTCCAAATTGAGAGTGGCCTTAAGGTTAACATGTCAGAATTGTGTCTACAAGTCTCAGAGAGCCGTCTGACAGGCTGACCACAGACCATATCTGGGGATTTGCCCTCAGAAAAAACCCCCTCTATGATTTAGGCTGTGCCAACATGACAGTACTGGGAAAAAAAGAGAAGTTGGATTTCACTTTCTGTTCTCTTAAATTCACTTTATTGAACTGATGTTGAGGTCAGTAAGTCTAACTGCAGTTAGACTAAACAACAGGGTCAGTTTTTGTTTCTTTCTGGGGGGTTTTTGCCTCACTTCCTGTTTTCATGCAACACTAAAACTAACAACACTAATGCAACACTAATGCTAAAACTTTGTGGAACTAGATGGTCCGCGTTTGTTTTCATTTGCAAAACATGTCCCCCAACTCTTAAGAGGCCCACCTCGTTGACTAGCGATGGCCATTTCTGTTGTACTTAGAAGTGGGGCTCTCCGACGAATCCCCATTGAGAGTCGATGACAGATGCTCTCTCGGAGATGGCTATCGGTATACCCATTTCCCTTTCGACCTCGCACAGCTAGTCTTCTGTATCTTCATGTTAGTTTTATGGGTAGCTGGGACACAAAGGGTTATACAAACATCCCCTCTGGGAACGAGACCTATGGATTAGCCCCATCACGCTCAGTCCCGCAGTTCTCCTATAGAGAGCGAGAGCTGGTCGGTTCTCACTGCGCGGCCTGCTGCCTCAGTGACAGCTAAGCCTTCTTGTGGGAAGTGACGGAAAGTATTGTAACGTAACGAAGAGCTCAGCAACATGAATAATCGTGTGTTCTTTTAAGGGAACAGGCCATGTAGGTCAGGCATGTAGGAAAAACCCAACATATTTTCATTCAAACTAATTAACATTCAGGAATACTTTTCTTACAGTATGCCATATTTCTACTTCCACAAAAGAACAAATTGTTGTTCAAAAAGGCTTTTGAAAGACTGATTTTGTTTTCTTTTGCAGTTTTTCTGAAGTTAACAGAAAAATGGTGTTCTAGTTTATATGCAGATTAGTGCAGATTTAATTAAATATTTCCATAATTTAATTACAAATAAATTGTACAAAACATATTTTTCATTTATGTTTCGTCTGGGTGACATTCTTCTCTGATAGGAATAGAGAAGAAGAATAGAATGGAACATTGCTCTTCCAATTTAGCTCTGGTACAAGCCCTTAAAAAGAGTTAAACACATCTTTCATAGTATGCCTTTAAAATGGCGGGTGACTTGTTTCAAAAGCTCTAGTCATTGAAGTCAGCAGGGGTGAAGCTCCTAACCTTTTCTGTTTGACTGTTAATTCTAAAATCCCTTTTCAAATCTATTAAATCAGGCTTGGGGTCAATCAGTTCATGAAGTGGATTTTTTTATAGCTCAATTAATTTCTTATATTTGATCTACAAAAAAATTAATTGAGAGTCAAGGCCTGTCCTTATTATGAGAACTGCAGTTGATTTGCATTTTGAATTGAGATAATTGAAGGTGACACTGAATCAAATCCCCCATTACATCTAGTCTGTCTATTTATTGTCGCTGGCTTTTCTTTTACACAGAAAACATTGGGTGTAGTTTGGGTGCAGTGGCAAGTTGCCATTCAAGTTTAAAGCGTGCCAAAACATGGAGATAGGACCTACAGGAGTGATCCCATAGGCACGCAGAGACTGGCTGCTGGAGTGAATGAACGGCCCTGGAGGGACACATCAAACCAGATATAAGCATCTCTGTCAGACCACGGCAAAGCAGAAACAAAGTACATATGGGAGGAAAAAACATTCATAAATCAGTACAGATGATTTAGGATTTTTCTGTCTTTAGGGCAGAAAACATATATTTTTCTTCACCCAAGGTTTGAAGTAATGCAGTGCAAGACAAACAGTCATTGAGAAGATTTAAATTGCTCATCATTTTGACCAAAATCCCCCCAGTTGCGGGTAGTGCTGTCTTCTTTTATGAAGATAAACACACTTGACACAAAACACACATCAGCTGCTGTTGTGTTGATCCACTGGCCTCAGGAATGCTGGGTAATGGTTTTCTAGGTGAGAAGCCCGTCAGCTGTGGACTGGGACACAAGTTGGGACACGCTTCCATGTGTTGTTTTGCCACGAGGTGAGCCGAGGAACAGGGTACATAGTTATGGGTTTAATGCCTGGGTGAAGTTCATACCTCATAAGTGGGTCAGTTCAACAGGTTTGGACCAACAGCATGAAGGAACACCAGCTCTGCTGCCTGTTCTCTTGCTTATTTGTCCTTTGAAGCGATAGCTCACACCAAGTCAAGGAGCATTAAGGATGGCCTTTGTTTCTCTGAGATTGCTCTATAGATTTTGGCATTACTTGGTTGTTAGCCTAGCCCTTCTGTAGAGTACTGGTATATTTGTAGTTTGACTACATGCTTCATTAGTCAGCATTGGGGCGGTGACCTTATTATTGGAATTTGTAATAACTCTGGAATTTGACTTGACATACCGTAACAATGACCACGGGTCCACGAGGCTTGTTGGTTTAGGAATTCCTCACAGTGCAGACACATGCTGGCTTGCACTGTGTGCACATGGACCTGTGTGTGTACAGTATAGACACACACACACACTCAGACCCTCCTGGAAAGACAGGATGGAGGTGTTACTCTACATAAGCGTGCTGAGTGTTTTTCCCGTAAATGGACTCACATAGCAGCTCTGGGGTGGTATGGCAAGCCTGTGGTCGACCCTGCCTACCGAAAACCTGGATTTCCTGCTCTGTCTCTCTCTCTCTCTTTCTTGCTCTCTCGCTCTCTCCAGGTCCCGTTCCTCCACTAACTGCCTCTTCGGCCATGCACCAGGCTCTCCGCTTGGTCCTAGTGCCTCCGCGGCACCTCAGCACAATGGAGCTGGTCCTACCTACACAACCTCAAACCCCGCCCACCCAAACTCACCCGGCCGTGCCAGTTGGCATGGCCGCCGCCATGTCACCTGGTCTCACATAGCTCTGCCACACATCCGCCCACCTGGCAGCGACAACACTGCGGTAGCTCCCGCTGTGGTGGGCATCGGTGGTCGTTTTAGACTAAATTGTTGCTATTTAACAGTGTTGGCACGATATTCCCCTCCCGTTCCCTTTCATTAACAGTGCAGGTTTCAGTGCTGAAGCCACAAGGCAGAATGCAGCCATAGTTTCCGATTTAATGGTTGAAAGCAGTGGCGATGACTAGTTAGATTCACAGATTTGTGTGTGTGTGTGTGTGTGTGTGTGTGTGTGTGTGTGTGTGCGTGCGTGCTCGTGCGTGCGCGTGCACGCCCTGGTTGAGTCTTCAGATGTTGGGCAGCCCCCTCTCTCATCTTATCTGCAGACGTCGTGATCCTCATTAGCCCAAATTCTCCCTCTCCCTCTGCCCTCTTTCTTTTTCATTCAATACAGTCACGCATAAGCAATCAGGGAGGCGCACACGTGCGCAGCACCCACAACCAGACGCACACGCACACACACACGCACACGCACACGCACATGCACGCTTCCACTCAGACACACAGACTTGGTATGTGCACAAACAGCCCTGTGGATATCAGAGGATAAAACACAAACACATTCACAGGCGTGTGTGTGCCAATTCAGGGTAAGTAGGGCAGTATCTCAGCTGATTCTGCTAGCTTTGACAAGTTCACGTAAAGGATAGCACCCCCCCTCTGGGAGTGTGTGTAAAGCGAGATCTCGACTACACACACACGCGCGCGGGAACGCACGCGCGCGCACAAAATGTAATCAGTTTGATATTCTCTTTCAGAAATGGTGTGCGCTGGCTCTCACCCGCTGTTCCACTTCAGAACAACCTCTTCACCCCGAACTCTAGTTTCTCCGTTAACGATGTGCGCCAGTCAGAGATAGAAAGAAAACAACAAGTTTAGCTTAGCAGAGCTCTTACAAGAGCTTTCTTCCCGCATCGTGAACCGTGACAAATTCATCCCACTGATCAGCATTGAAACGGAAAAAAAGGGATGTCGTTTTTTTTTTTACTGATCCACTCCTAGTCTTTTCTCCTTTCACTCCCTCCCGTCTCTCTCTCTGTCTCTCTCTCTCTCTCTCTGTCTCTCTCTCTCTCTCTCTCTCTCTCTCTCCTTCCATCTCGGAGATAGCAGGCACAGACAGGGAGAAAGAGGAGATGAGGAGGAGTAGGAGGAACAGAGAGCTGCTCTGTGTCCCTGTCTCTTAGGAGCTCTATCTGTGGAAGTGAGGTGTGTGTGTGTGTGTGTGTATGTGTGTGTGTGTATGTGTGTGCGTGTGTGTGTGTTTGTGTGTGTGTTCGTTCGTCAGGCAGTGAGATGGCGATGGGGGAACTCTGCTTTAAGGCTGTCTTCATAGCCAGTGGGCACAGAGCCTGTGGAGATTCTGAGGCGCTGTCGAGACTGGCATATCACTGCCTGCCACAGCAGACTGGAGCAGCCATCAAAGAGGATCTGATACCAAAAGACATCAAACACTACCTCTGTGAAAGTGTGTGTGTGTGTGTGAGAGAGAGAGAGAGAGAGAGAGAGCATACACCTGTGTGCATGGCGCCTCCACGTCTTTGTGTGTTTGTGTTATTATGTGTGGGCCGGTATTATCCTCTCCAATGTAGTCGTTTAACCAGAGCCGACTGCCAAAGCCGCTTGCTTAAGGGATTGATGTCAATGTATTATTTCATTGTCTCATATAAGCTCTACCTCCGTAGGAAACGACATTCAGCCACATGCGCTGCAATGTAGCTATGCCAAAACCCACAGCTTTGTAGTTCTTGTTGTGAATAAAGTTTTTTTTTTTTATGACCTGAGATGGGTACCTGCTCCTTGACTTATGGGAATCTCCCAATTCCCCGGGATGGACAAATTGTTCGGCAGCTCTTCCGACATCTCTTGAGTTACAATCCCAAAAGAAACTTCCGGACCCCTGCCTCTGCTTGCTTGAGTGGTGTACCAGATTGACTTATGGGCCAGCAGGTTAGGTGGAGCTAAAGTTACTGTTAAAGATACGGCCAGACAGGCTGTCTCTCCAGCATCGCGACCCGTCTGGCTTCTGTTGTTAACTTGAGATAAATGTAGGGTTCGGGCTAATTTTGGGGGCTTTTAGCCTTCTCAGCACTTTGTTAAGGCTCCTACTCACGTGACCCGCGGGCTACCAGCTCTTAAAGAGCTCTTAAAGGGGTTATGTCACTTCTGACTCGGTCCCCTTAACTATTAGTCGCTCACTTACTCACCGTTAAGTGGACAAGGATTATACTCCCTTGACCAAAGCCCAGCCAAAGAAAAAAAGGTTAAACCGCGAGTCACCCTGATAAGGATGTGTGACTGTGAACTGAACTGAACTGAACTGATCTAAAGGCAGTTTCCTGAGAATACTATCCTTTGCGCTAATAACTGGGTGTGGCGATAAAGCTGCTCCAGATTTGTCATAATGAAACCTTTTTTTTCCTTTTTCCTATCCCCGCTCTCCAAGGGGAAGTCCAGATCTCGTTTATCATTTCCAGTTGGCTGCCGCAACAAGTGGCATGTCATAGCTTTTGACGGGAATTAGGCTACATTTGTCCAACTACCCTTGCCCTGCTTTCCCCTGTCCTGCCTGAAGTCTACTCCTTTGACCAATCACACCGACTCTTGAGTGAGCACCAGCCAAGTAGGCCAACCAATCACCACGGCTCCCTGAAAGCCAAAACACCCTCCATTGAAGTATTGAGAGATTTAAAGCTGCCGTATCCGCACAAGACCAAGGACTCGACTAATACTGTGGCTTTTGACCTCAGGCCTTGCTCACAAGAGAGCAGCGCTCGGTTTGCTTCGCAAGGTTGTTCAGCCCCGGCGGTCAGTAAAAACATACCTTTTACCGTCAAGTGACGTTTTCTCCCATACGAGAGTATTTAGCACTCAGCGGGACACTGGGGAAAGTTTTCTATCAAACCTCAGGTTCAGCTCCGGTCCCATAGAGAGAGATAGCGAATGGGATTCATTAGGGGTTTAGCCCAGAATGCAACATTTCTCCTTGGCTTATGTTCCCAATGCTCCCAGTTTATGCTTTTATAACAGATGGCATTGTGCAATAGATCGACACATGGGGAGTTTTGAAAGTGAACAAGAATAGAAAAGATAGGATCAGCATTGTAACTTTGAAGATAAAATCAGCATTGTACATTTCCCTCTAGTCCTGACCTAATTACTAGTGTAAGAAGTCATATAGAAAGTAGTAATAGGAACTTAGTAGTAGTGAACAAAGTTTCGCATCATTGACAGTTTTTTGGATCTCAGGACCACCACAGTGTTTATGCTTCCTCAAAACAGGCTGAAAGCAGAATGGGTTTTCAAAGGGGTTTTCTCACGCATGGTCATCACAGCCAAGTACAATTAATTCTACCTTTTTTAAGTTGATTTTAGCTTCATGAACAGTGTATCACACGGATTCACTTTTGGCTACATCACCATGATGAATTACCATTCCCTGTATAGGCTGCATTTTTAAGCATGCTGGATGTATGCAGTTTTTATGTATGTTATGTATATTATGAAATACTTTCCATTCTTTTCATAGAAGAGATTTGTTGTGATTGTGATCTGCAGAAGCAGTTGGTTGGAGGCATGGGTGTATCAGGATAGGCCATGAGGACACCTGCTTTAGACATATGCAAGCAGCAGACCCCTCTCCTCCTCTCTAACACAGAAAACAGGCAGACTTTTGTGGCCTGAAAGTGCTCAACAACATGTTCTGGGGCCAGAAAGGTTACAAAGTGTCCAAGAGTGGTCATTTTAATATTTCTTTTGATTTAATTGAATCATTCTTTTGATTTAAGGCCAAAGCTTTACCCAGGCTGCTTTTCATTGTTTGTCCTGTGTGCTGTCATTCCAGTTTGTCAAATATGAACAGCAAGGTTGTAGTCTAAAGACTCCCAACCAACCAGTAGCTGTTTCTCAAGTGACGCAAGTATCATACGAGGGAGGAACACGCATCAATGTGATGTCATTCTGGAATCTGTAGCCTCAGTTGAGACATTGTTATTATGTATTGTACTAGTAAAGTCAGGAATCTGATAGTAAGCTATAACCTCGCCCTGTGACATGAGCAAAACGTTAAAACGAGTCCCACTGGTCTGTGAATACCTTAGGCAGGGCATGGCGTGTTCACCTGGTTCAGTAGCGTGTCAATGGGTGTGTTGACAATGTACACACATGTGCTCGTGTTTATTTTTGATGATATGCAGGTGTGTCTACATGAACGTGACAGGTCTCCACCACATGCGGGCGTGTTTAAACAAGTCATATGGGTCCTTCCATGGCCTATTTTCTTCATCTAATGAGATGTTTTAACCTATTTCTCCCTTCATTGTTGTATTCATGATTCTGTTCCCCCGGTGCTATTAAATAGATTAGTAATTAATTACTAATTAGTAATTAATAGCAACTGGCCAATCCGATTACCTCTGACGCTAACCACCAACCTTCTCTCTTTTCTCTCCTCACTCTCTCTCTTTCTCTCTCTCTCTCTCTCTCTCTCTCTCTCTCGCTCTCTCTCGCACTCTCTCTTTCTCTCTCTCTCTCTCTCTTGCACTCTCTCTCTTTCTCTCTCTCTCTCTCTCTCTCTCTCTCTCTCTCTCTCTCTCTCTCTCTCTCTCTCTCTCTCTCTCTCTGTCTCTCTCTCTCTCTCTCTCTCTCTCTCTCTCTCTCTCTCTCTCGCTCTCTCTCTTTCTCTCTCTCTCTCCCTGTCTCTGTGAGCTGGGGAGGCAATTGCAGAGGCTGAGCGAGTCAATGTGTGCGTAGTTCCTGTCTGATGAATATATGTCACCCGCCACACTAGCTTACGTAACATGC